>JAOXNR010054738.1:0-12058 GCA_028571225.1 Parsonsia alboflavescens | reverse complement strand
CTCTTGATAAATAATTAAGGATGTAGGAAGACAATAAATAAATAAAACACTTTATTTATTAATAAGATAATTACATGTTCTAGGGCATACTAATATAACAGTAACTTCACTTACTTTTCCTTTTAACATTGTTACTTATAAAGATACTACTGATCATGATTTCAGTTTTCAAGAGATTGTTCATTTAAGAGACAAGCTTCACCCTTCATTGCTTGAGTTGCAGCATTTGACTTACCTGGATTTGAGTTACTTTGACAGTGGTGGAAGTGTGATTTCGGAGTTTATCGGTTCATTAGAAAGATTAAGGTATCTCAATTTATCATCTTGTGGCTTTGTTGGTATAATTCCTGATCAATTGGGGAACTTATCTGATTTGCAATATCTTGATCTTAGTTACAAATTTTTTTATAGTGGGAATAATCATAAGGATCATTTTTTGGTTGTCAAAAGCATCAATTGGCTTTCTCATCTTTCTTCTTTGAGATATCTTGATCTTAGTGATATTAATCTTAGTAAAGCTTATAATGATTTGCCACAAGCAATGAATAAACTCCATCTTCTTACTGAATTGAAGTTATCTTATTGTCAACTTATGTTCATTCCTCTATTTAATTCTTCCTTGTCTTCTCTATCCAACCTTGATCTATCATTTAACTTGGATCTTCATGTCAAAAACCTCAATTGGCTTTCTCATCTTCCTTCTTTGAAAAACCTTGATCTTACTAATGTTGACCTCAGTAAAGCTCACGATTGGTCACAAGCAATAACTAAATTACCTCCCTTCACTGCGTTGAAGTTGTCTGATTGTGAACTCAATACTAGCAATATTATTCCTTTATTTAATAACTTTTCCATGTCTCTTTCCATGTTTGATCTATCATATAACAATTTGGGTATTGAGCTTTCAAAGCTTGAGGGGCTTCTTAATTACAGTAGACTTACCAACATTGAACTTCGGGGCAACAATTTATTTGGTGTAGTGCCAGAAGATTTTGGAAAATTGCAATCATTAGAAAATTTAGATTTGTTCGCGAACATGTTGGAAGGGGGGAACATGAATTCCATTGGCAACTTAAGCGACTTGCGTATGTTGGATCTTTATGAAAATGGGTTGAACGGAACAATTCCTCCGAATTTAGGAAAATTACCCAAGCTGGAGCGCCTTCGATTGCAATACAATTATTTGCAGGGACCTTTACAAGATTTTGTCCCATCAGCGCCATTGATTGAGTTGGGTATTAGCAACAACTCTCTTAAAGGGACTATACCTCCATGCATGGGTTTTTTGAGGGAATTGTATTCTTTGGATATTTCTTCAAATCAATTGACAGGATTGGTTTTGGAGGTTCACCTACTGAATCTTTCCAAATTAAGAACATTCTATTTATCTCATAACTTATTCATTTTGAAATTCAACAACTCATGTTGGGTTCCTCCTTTTAATCTCATAACACATATAGGATTAGCAAATTGCAAGATTGGACCTCATTTCCCTTCCTGACTGCAAAGTCTAAGATATTTGGAATCATTAGATATTTCGGGATCTAGAATTGATGGTGTCTTCCCTAGCTGGTTTGGAGATGTTTCTTCCCAACTTTCTCATCTAAATATGTCAAATAATCACATCCGTGGCTTTCTTACTGACTTTCCCTCAGAGTTATTTGATAACCTGAGGACTTTAGATATGAGCACATGCATTATTGCAGGTCTAATACCAAAGCTTCCTGCATCTATTAAAATAATATTTCTCTTTGATAACATGTTTCAAGGTTCAACCGTTTCCCTTTGCAATACGACTTTTTCTCTCCTGCTTCTAGACCTTTCTGACAACTTTTTATCAGGAATGATTCCTGATTGCTTGACAAAATTCAAACAACTATATTTTTTGAATTTGGAAAACAACAATTTTTCTGGATCAATTCCTAGGTCGATTGGGCAACTCACTAGAATTCGGTCTTTACATTTACGGAACAATAGTTTTGATGGAAAGCTCCCGGCATCCTTGAAGCAGTGCACAAGGTTGCGAGTAATTGATATTGGTCACAATAAATTCAGGGGTAACATACCTAGATGGTTAGGAGGGAATCTACACGATTTGGTAATACTTAGTCTCTCGTTGAATGAGTTCATAGGGGAAATACCTTCAGATTTGTGCTATTTGAAGAATTTTCAAATTTGGATCTCTCTAACAACAATATTTTTGGAATACCTAATTTCTTAGAAAATTTGACTGCTATGGCTCGAAAAAGAAGTGATGAACACTCAAGTCTCCCTAATGGCAATTTTAGCTCGTGGTCACTTGATGAATTTGCCTCATTGATGTGGAAGGGGGTAGAATCAAAGTACCAAAATATTTTGGGATTGGTAAAAATGATTGATCTTTCGAGTAACAATTTGTTTGGAGAGATTCCATCAAAAATCACGTATCTTGGAGGTTTGGTTGCACTGAACATTTCAAGAAACAATCTGATTGGGAATATTCCTCTAGAAATCGGTCATTTATAGAGTTTGGAATCTCTTGATTTATCAAGGGACCATCTTTTTGGCATGATTCCTAGGAGCCTTTCACAACTGTATTCTATCGGTAACCTTGACTTGTCAAATAACAATTGATCATTAAGAATTCCATCAAGCACTCAGTTACAGAGCTTCAATACCTCATCCTACTCTGAAAATTCAGGTTTGTGTGGACTTCCACTTCCAAAACTGTGTCCAAAAGACCAGAGAAATATTGCTCCAAAAAGCAATCAAGATTTGAAAGTTGGAGAGGAGGAATGGACGCTGATCAATCCAAGTTTCTATGCTGCCTTGGGAATTGGTTTTGCAGTTGGCCTCAGGGGAACTTTGGGTGCTCTACTTGTAAATACTTCTTGGAGACTTGCCTATTTTAGGATGGTGTCCAACATTCAAGACTCACTTTACCTATCAATAACAATGAATATGAATAAATTGAAAAGGTATATGAAGAAATAAATCTCCGATATGTTTAAACTTGTAATACATGTTTTGCTTATTTATATATTTTTTTACGCAAATGTATTTTGTAATACAATCTCGTTACCATTCTAATGGTATGCTCTCTTCTTTTTCTTTCATTGTTCCAAATCCAACGCCATTTCATGCAGCTCTAAAAATTGGAAAGAAAAACAAAATGCAGTCATCTTATTAAATTTTGTATCAACCCGGATGCTAGACACATATGTTTTTTAAAATGTTAAAAAAAAAAAAAAAAAAAAATCCCTTTTACTCAGAGGCCCTAAATGCTACAATCTGAAATGCCACCTTATCAAGCCCGCAATTAGACACCTATAATTATGAATGTGAATATCAAGTACAAACTTTACATTACATAATATTACCATTAAATATATTAACAATAATATTATATAATAGTTTTGGTTTGAGGACACTCTTTAATTTTTTATATCCCTCGTTCCATAAAGTCCCAATTTCTTGATTTCATTGTTTCCTGGGTCATACAAAACCAGCTCCCTATAACCATTTTCAAAAAGCCGATAGAAAAAAGCTGATACAAAAAACTTACCTTATGAGGAAGGGCCAAGTGTGGTTGTGTTGCAATATCACCTAGAAACATCCAAGGATTTAAACCTTGAGCAAATTAGGGAAAATTATGATATTCGAGGTGATTGGAGTTTATTGCAACCTGGGCCGAAAGATAGTATATGTAGGCCTTTGTCTAAGTTTTTATATAATCAAACTTATAAAAACGAAAAAGATAGAGAATTAAAGATATTAATTTTCCAAAATTTAAATTTATTTTAAAATGTTATTGTACAAGCTTTTTTTTTTATAAAAAATTATTGTTATATTTGTTTATTATATTTTTTTAATCTTAGAATTTAGTAAATATTATATCTATTTTAACACTGAAATATATTCATAGTAAATGCGATAACTTTTAGATTGGGATCTATGTTATATAGGTTTTGAAAATTATTTTTTACTTTGTCTTAAACTAATATTTATTTTCCAATTAGATTGAGTGTGATTTTTTGAGAAGGGTAGAGTTTAGATTGGGATTTTGGGTGATATATAGAATTTGGATTAAATCTATTTTTTATAAGTTGGAATTTCATTTTTGTTTAGGGTTATTCTTGGGATTAAGATATCTTAGGTAAGTGATTTCAATCCTTTCTCAATTTTTATAAAACTTCTTTTTTTTAAGGTATCTTTTTATAAATATTTTTGTAATATTAGTATGATAATGTTCTTGATGCCATGCAAAGCTCCCCAGGATGCCAATTCACGGAAACAGATACGGGACATTCGAAAGAGTTGATAAACCGCACGAGGACGACTGGTGAGAACACACCTGTTTCTTATTCTAGCAAAAGAACTGTTCCTGGGCAACTTGGACAATTTGAGGCAACTTTTCTCACGAACATCTTGTTGAAGATCAGGATCTCTGCAAAGGGCTTTGTATAGCATTCTTTTGACTTCGAATTTCTCCGCCATGATTCTGCGATTCTGATCTTTCATTACTCGCTTCTCCTGCCAATGTACCGAACTACTTCGCCATCTCTTTGCAAATGGACCAACCCATCCTCATTTTCTGGGTTGCCATATCTTTGTAGTAAGCCACTCCCATCAACATCTTCGATCTTTCTTTTCTTTCTTCGGGGACGACCTTTCTTTTCTTTCTTCGGGCGCCACCTTTCTTCGCCGAGGTCTTTGAGGTGCAATGCTGCCTCAACTCTTGGGTTGGGTTTGAATTTGGATTGTGGGCTTTTGTTATTTATTATCCCATGCATGGGCTTTTGGGAGGAGCCCAAGTCTAATGAAGAAAAGCTGAAATGAGGCATATCTCAATTAAAAATCTTATTTGTAAATTCTTCGTTCAATTTCAAAAATTCAAAAAGCATTAATTCAAAAAACTTTAAAATTAGAAAGAAAGGAATTAATTTAATGTTTTTTGTTTAATTTTCATTTTTTTGACCAATAATTTTAATTTTTTTTTTGTTTAATTTAAAAGATAAAATGAAAGAAAAGGACTCCCCCATTTCCACAACTAGGCGTGTATAATGGGAGGAGACGTTAGCCGTATGAAAAAGGGTGCAAGACCAAGACCCCAACTTTATTTTAAGTCTACGATGACTTTCAAGTCTTCTAATTTAAGACTAATTTCAATCCAACCTAACCTTTTGTTTTTGCAATATTCCCCAACCATATACTTGGAATTTTTAGAGTTTATAATTGATGTAGTCTAAATTCTGACAACATGATCGGATTAGATTCAGATTAGATCACCCAGTATACTCTCCAAGTATCTTGCAAAGCAAATGAGTCAGATATTGAGAGAGTAAAAATGTAATTAGATATATGTTAATCCTAATTGTAAACCCTTTTATAGATACTTAATTCTGAACCATTTTATAGACACTTAAGCATTTTGTGTTCAATTCAATGTAAAAATTGTATTAGTATCGTTATTCTATTACAATTTACCAATCCTTAAGCTATTAAATATTATACTAATAAGCATAAACTAAATAAGATTAATCTATTTATACACTAATAATAAACAAAAATTAGATTAAGTCAAGTTAATTATTAATTATGACCGCCCATGCATTTTATTATATAAAACCACACTAATCACGTAATTGCCCGGGATCTTCGCCGTGATTCGGAATGTCTGATCAATGTGGAAATCTTGACAATATCTCAGAGTTCATAATAAACAAATATATTTTAATATTGAAATATATTCATATTAAATGCAATAACTTTATATATATATATATATATATTTATGTATATTTATAGGATTTGAAAGTTATTTTTTATTTGTCTTAAACTAATATTTACTTTCTAATTGACGTAGCAAAATATACACGAGATACTCGTTAACGTACTAGTCCAAACGAGAAAACATTCGAATCCTTGAACAACCTTGATTTCATAAGGAAAGAGGGAGAAACTCTGAAATATTATTGATAATTGATTGAATGTTTAGCTCTTAGACATACATCCTTATTTATACTACTAGAAGTGTTGTGTTCCTAATCAGACTAGAAAATAAAAACTAAGTAAACTACTAAATCTAAGTTTTGTGTTCCTAATCAGATTAGAATATAAAAACTAAGTAAACTACTAAAGCTTTCTAATCAAATTAGGAGATAAAAACCAAGTACACCATTAAAGCTATTAATAAGCTTCCAAACTAGGAAACTTATTTTTTTTGTTTAGACTTGGCACGGTCCAATTGCTCTAGAAATATCTCGGACACTTGTTCTACATCAGTCCCCTCTTCTTTGAAAGAGCTCGACCTCAAGTTCAAATTAGGATAGAGCGGCTCCTCTGCACAATACTCATACAAATCACCAACATTGAACACCTTGGAGATCGTCATAGAATCTGGCAAATCGATCACATATGCATTATTCCCAATTTTCTACACCACCTTGTAAGGACCATACTTTTTGGGCTGCAACTTGTTGTAGGTTCCAATGGGAAATCTCTCCTTGCGCAAAAACACGATAACTTGATCACCTTTCTTGAACAATTTGAAGCACCTCTGCCTATCAGTTGCCTTCTTATTCCTTGCATTAGTCTCAACCAATTTTTGCTTCACATGTTCTTGAACCTCTTGCGCCAATTTTGCCATCGCGTCAGCTGCCACATTAACCTTAGTCCCTCGCGGCACTTGTACCAAGTCTACAACATGCCTTGGCGGAGTCACATAATACAAAGAGAAAGGTGATTTTCCCGTGGCACTGTGAACGGTGCTGTTGAAAGCAAACTCAACCTGCTGTAAAACAAGATCCCGCTGCTTCAGCTTCTCCCCACTAATACTACGATTCAAATTCCCCAAGCTCCTATTCGTCACTTCTATCCGTCAGTCCGAGGATGTGCAGTTGAACCTCTTTGAAGCGTTGTACCAAACAACTTCCACAAAGTGATCCAAAAGTGGCTCATGAACCTCACATCCCTGTTAGAAGTAATAGATCTTGGCACCCCATGCAATCGAACCACCTCACGAAAGGACAATCTTACCACATTAGAGGCATCAGTTATCTTCTTGCAAGCAATGAAGTGCACCATTTTGGAAAACTTGTCTACCACCACAAACACAAAATCCATTCCTTGTGGAGTGCGTGGCAATCCTAGCACAAGATCTATAATCAAATCCTGCCAAATAGAGTTAGGAACGGGTAAAGGAGTATAAAGACCAGTTTTTTGAACCTGACTTTTTGAAACCTAGCAGATGTGGCATCTTCATACAAAATTCCCTACATCTTGCTTTAACTGAGGCCAGAAATGCCTCTCCTCCAAACTTGCCACAGTCTTGTCCCTTTCTAATTGTCCACTTAACCCTCCACCATGAAGGTCGATCAGGCTTTCCCTTAAGGAAGTCTTGGGAATGTAGAAAAGGTTACCCCGAAATAAGAACCCATTGGTGATGTGAAACTCCCCAGTAGGCTGCCTTGGATCACAAACCTCCCATATTTCCTTGAAATCCTTATCCTCCGAGTATAACTCCTTCAAGTATTCGAACCCCACAATCTTGTAGGCTAAGGTCATCAATAAGTGAGCTCGTCGGCTAGTGCATCAGCCATGTGATTAGTAGCCCCAGACTAATGCATAATAGTGAAAGGAAATTTCTACAAATAAGTGGCCCATCGCACATGCATACTGTCCTATTTCTTCTAACTATTGACAAACTTCAAGGTTTGGTAGTCCGTGTACAATGCAAACTCCCTTTGAATCAGATAATGCTCCCAATGCTGAGAGCATGAACCACAGAATAAAACTCTGGGTGCCTTGCCTCACTTAGCTTCTCACTAAAGAATGCCACCGGTCTCTTCTCTTAGGACAACACAGCCCCAATACCATTGCCACTAGCGTCACATTCAACTTCAAAAATTTTGTCGAAGCTAGGTAACGCTAAGACTGGTGCAGTACTCAGCTTCCCCTTCACCAAAGCAAAGCTCCTGTCTTACTCATCTCCCCACATGAACTTGCCTTTCTTCAAACACTCTATGATTGGAGCCATAATGCTGCTGAAGTTTTGAATAAAACGCCGATAAAAGGTAGCTAAGCCATGGAAACTTCGAACTTCTGTTACACTTTTTAGAACGGGCCAATCACACGTGGCTCGAACCTTATCTTCATCCACATGTATGCCTTCAAAACTCACCACATAACCAAGAAATAATAAGCTACGAGTCAAGAAACTGCACTTCTTAAGTAGAATGTAAAACTTGTTTTCCTGCAAAACAACCAAAACTTGGTGTACATAATCCACATGTTCTTCCTCTGTTTTGTTGTAGATAAGGATGTCGTCGAAATGAACAGCGACAAACTTCGCAATGAATGGTCACAAGCCCTGAGTCATCACTCATGAATGTACTTGGAGCATTAGAAAGCCCAAATGGCATGACAAGCCACTCATAAAGGCCGCCCTTGGTCTTGAATGCAGTTTTCCACTCATCCCCCGATCGGATACGAATCTGATTGTACCCACTTCATAGATCGATCTTGGAAAACCACTTCAACCCATCTAGCATGTCCAGCATATCGCCAAGTCGTGGTATGGGAAACCTATATTTCACTATGATTTTGTTGATGGCACGACTATCCATGCACATTTGCCAACTTCCATCCTTTTTTGGAGTCAATAATTCTGGAACACCGCATGGACTCAGACTTTCTCGAATATGACCCTTCTTCAACAACTCTTCCACTTTTCCCCTTAGAATTTCACTCTCCTTTGGACTTATTAGGTAGTGTGGTAGATTAGGCAGACTCGCCCCAGGCACCAAATCAATCTAATGCTGAATGTCCCTCATGGGAGGAAACTCATTAGGCACGTAGTCAGTGACTAACCAGTTGAACTCCTCCAACACAGGCTGTATCTTTGATGGCACTAAAATATCAGCAACCTCTGTTTTATCCTCTACTACTAACGCCTTCACAACCATGGCATAAACCGGCTTGGACTCCTTGAAATCTGTTACAAACTCATCTTCGCAACTAGCAATGGTTTGAAATGATGACCCCTCTTCTTGAGGTGGTCTTACAGATTCCTTTCGCCCAATAGGTCCCATAACAATTTTATAACCTTGCCAATTAAAATAATAGAAATTTTCATTTCCCTTATATATCACATCTACATCATACTGCCACGACCTTCCTAATAAGACATGGCTAGCATAAATATTAATGACATCACAAATAACAGTAGATCTATAAAATTTCCCAATTGAAATAGGAAGCTTACAGATTTTTGTTACCTTTACCATGGATCCCTTCTTGATCCAGTCGATGCTTTAAGTAGACTGATAAGGTTCCATTGGCAACTTTAGATGCTCTACCAGTCACCTCGCCACAAAATTTTCACAACTTCCACTATCCACGATCAAGTCACAAACCTTTTTGTTAATTGAGCAATTTGATCAAAAGATGTTGTGGCATTGGGTGTTGTCTTCCATCTTTGGTGCGAATAGCAATCGTTGCACCACCCAATTAACCCTCTCTCCTTCCTCCTCAACAAAATCAACCCTTTCGTATTCCCGTTGCCAATCCTCCACAAACCCCTCGGCTTCGTTGAATTCATCCGTCACTAAGTGTAGATTTCGATCGAGGCATTCACTAGATTGGTGACCCGGTTTACCTCACCTAAAGCACTTGCCCAACGTGGGCCTAGCATATAGGTTGGGAAGCTTAAGGGCGGTTTTGTTGGTGCCACTCGATTGAGCACCCCCTCCGGCCCTTAGCCCCTCAGCAGTTGTGCTTTTAGTCTGAATGGTAGGAACTGCGGCTTAGGTGGCTTTTCCTTTTTCTTGAGCCGAGCTAGATGGCTCATTGGCAGGTCGGCAGTGCTCGAAATAAGTCGGCTTGCACTCCTTCTGCTTTGCCTTCATTACCATATTATGGGCTTCATCCACATCCCATAATATCTGCAGTCCAATCTGATCTCGAATAGAGGGTCGCGACCCATCGAGATATCTAGCTACTCGCTGCAATTTCCGACTCATTCAGATTATTGCGATCAGCTAACCGATTAAATTCAGTCTTATAATCATGTGCGGTTCTTGATCCCTGCCTACAATTCTGATAAGCATGAAATAGATGTTGTTCATAATCTTGGGTAAAAATCTATCCATCAGTAATTGTTTCATTCTGAGTCGGGATCACACAGAATCCTTTCCTTGCCTCCGTCTTTTGGCCTACAATTGATCCCACCAAATTGCAGCACCACTCTTAAATTTATACACAACCATTTTTACTTGTTTCGATGCATGCACATCCATCAAATTTAAAAATCTCTCAACTTCAGAGATCCAATCTAAAAATCCCTCAATGGGAAGACTACAGCTAAAAGAGGGCAGATCCACCTTCAGATGGTAGTCGTCGAACCATTGATTTTGCCTCCATCAGCCTCCTCTTTGTATGGCTTCAACCTTCTTCAGATCCGGATAGCTAGCTGTCAGAAACATGATGGGGTTGGCGTCTAACAGCAATTTGATTTTCAACGGGTTGGCGTCGGACAAATCCCTCAGTGAGATCCCGATAAAGGTCAAAGGGGCGGCGTTGGGCAACTCCTATCGCGTGATTCCCATTAACCCTTCCTGCTCCGAGGTTGATGTTAATAGTCAGTAACTGCATCGCATCACGGATCCCGGTTATGGAATCACGGAGTTTCGTGATCTGTGTTTGCTGATTTGTCACCATCTCCTAAAGATTAGAAAACCCACGAGCAAAGTCAATCGGTGTGTCATCCTAATTCTTGAGTACCATCAATCCAGGCAAAACTTGCTCTGATACCACTTGACGCAGCAGAATATACACGAGAGATTAGTTAGCGTACTAGTCCAAACGTGAAAACCTTCGAATCCTCAAACAACCTTGAGTTCACAAGGAAAGAGAGAGAAACTATGAAATACTATTGATAATTGATTGAATGTTTAGCTTTTAGGCATACATCCTTATTTATAATAGTAGAAGTCCTGTCTTCCTAATCAGACTAGGAAATAAAAACTAAGTAAACTACTAAAACTAAGTTCTGTGTTCCTAATCAGATTAGGAAATAAAAAGCAAGTAAACTACTAAAGCTTCCTAATCAAACTAGGAAACTTATTTCGTTATTTCTTTTGTTTAGACTTAGCACGGTCCAATTGCTCCAGAAATATCTCATACACTTGTTCTACATCACTAATTAGATTGAAGTGTGATATTTTTAGAAGGGTAGAGTTTAGATTGAGATTTTGGGTGATATGTAGAATTTGGATTGAATCTATTTTTTATAAGTTGGAATTTCATTTTTGTTTAGGTTTGAATATTTTTTTAAAACTTCTTTTTTTAAGTATCTTTTTATAAACGTTTTTGTAATATTAAGTATGAGAATGGTTTTGGAGATATTGTGTATTTATTTGCATGAATATGCATGATGTATGAATGCATAATATGTATGAATGTATGACTTATGATCCTTTGTACTTACCTACCAATCGATGAAAACACATGTTAAGCATGTGTCGTTTATGGCTCTCCTAATCAAGGAAAAATTGTACTAGTTCTTGCATTAAAGAGTTTGTGCCTATATCTACAAACCCAAGCATATATGTATGGACGTTTCTACTTATTTATGCATGCTAATAACAAGTATTTTCTGTATTTGATTTGTGAAAAGGTTTACTAATTATTTGGTTTAACTAACAATGTGATTATCGAAGTTGTCACTTTTTTTTTCCAATTTGACTATTAAACTATAAAGTTAGTCAATTTAACCATTATATCTTACATTTTTAAAAGATTTAGCAATCTATAATTTGTAATTTTATAAAATTAAACCCCTCAATAGTGGTCCGATTAATTAAGCCCTAATTATATTATTACGAAGATTATGCAAGTGATTTACTGAATCTATATATTTAAATGTTTCATGATGTTAGAATTGTCCCACTAACTAATGTCCATATGAATTCCAAATTCACGCGGATTGTTCTAATTTTCTAGCATCCCATTTAGTCAAAATACTATAACTTAGCATTGATTGTCATAGAAAAACTTAGCATTGGAGGCCAACTATTAA
>JAOXNR010054737.1:0-42882 GCA_028571225.1 Parsonsia alboflavescens | reverse complement strand
ATTTATTTTTATTAGTCTTATAATTAATTTTGACTTAGGTCCATGAGATTAATTATTTAATGGGTTAAGAATAAAAATAAATATTGGGTTTTAATTAAAGGGCCAGATTAATTTTGTTAGGTCCATGATTCAATGAATAATTATTGGACCTTTAATTAAATAAAATTATTATTGGGCTGTTGGGCTCTTGGTCCATAGCAAACCCATATTTCTAATTTAGTTGTTTAAAGGATTATTTATTAATCCTGTAATAAGTAGAAGAAAGATGATCATTTTTTAGAAACCCTAGATAAATGAACAGACGTAATTTTTCTCTTTACCGAAAAATTACAGAACGTCTACTTTCTTCCACTTCACTCACAGAGATTCTCCAATCTTCTATTTTCCTTTCTGTTCACCCAGAAAGATAGGAAATAGATTAGAAGATCTTTTGTATAGCAGATCAAGACGTGCAGATCCATTTCGCTGGACAGATCTCTGCAAATCTTCGAATCAGGTATCGTTCTTGATCTCTCCAATGTGAGAATTTTTTTAAAATCTTGGGACTTCGGATTCGTTTCCTCGTGGATTCCGGATACAGTTCCCTTCAGTGTCATGATGTTATTTATATCATTATTTGATTTGCTTTAATCTCTTTGCTTTGTTAAGTAAATTTTGTAGTATCTTAGAGTAGTTGATTACCACTATTGAAACGTCATTAGTCAAGTGTCATTGAAATTCGGATATCAATAGCATGTTGAAGCTAGTATGTTTTGATTGATAATTTTGTCTCGGATATGGGATTCAAATCATCACATAAGTACACGTACAATACTATTTACTGGATTGGCCTACCATAGAATCGCTTCATGGATCGTTATATGAGTGTCATTACTGATACCTAGTGGTAATCATTTGCCTAATCTTTTGACTTGACAACATAAGATATCCCTTCACTAAAGATTGCACACTTTGATATTGTCAAGGATCACTCTTAACTGAGTGGACAATAAAGGCAATGTATTGACTATGTCATGATTTATGTGGTGAAATGTTGAATGGTCAAGATAGGACTTGTCTCCCTTATATTTTAAGAGAGTGATGTCTAGTGTTATTGGTCGAGTGAGACTATGAAATGCATGATCCTACTTGAATAAGTTGATATGAGATATTTGTCTTATCCGTTTTAGTCAGATATGAGATATTTTTCTTATTTGTTTTACTTAGTTTACTTAGAAACAAGAATTGAATAGATTGAACTTTATAAGTTTGACATGTTTCATGACTTGTGCCAATTATGACTTCCAAAGCAAAAACATTTGGAAATGTGTGTTTTTCACGGAAAAAAAAGTTTTGTCTTGTCACCAACATTCTTGTTAATTGTATTTCAATAAGGTGTTGTGAGACATCGCTAATTGTAGAAGACATCAAAAGTAGTTTTAAGCTAATGCTGATTTTGCAAGGACCTATTGAGCCACACATTGAGAATATATCCCTTAAACATAATTAGCTTAAAATGTTTGAGAATATTTACAATAGGAGTAAAACATAAATTCAATTAAAAATTTGTGGGATAAAACTGCAATATGACATGTTCACTAAACTAGGACAAATTTGAATATCAATGGAGTTCCTATTAAGTCACTCTTTTTTTAATGCATATAAGAATTCAAGTAGTGATTGAATTCTCTAGAAGATTTCTTATCTTCTAGGTTTTCTTTTATGACTCCTCTTCTATCAGAAGGTCAGTTGAAAAAAAAAAATGTGAGAAAGGATAATGAAAAGAAAGAAAACGAGAGAGTGAAAAGACAGAACTGTGACTAGCAATTTAGTCATGCCCTAATCCCTTAGTTTGTTAATGCAATGATTAAAACGAGCGGTCATTTGTGTGAGTAGATAGAGACAAAGGCTGGAGATCCTTGTTGGTGACTACATATCAAACTACTTGTGAGCATCTAGTGTCTAAAAGCGAGAAAAGTTAAATTTCACTACTCTCTCTAGGATTCCTTCCGATTGATACTTGAAGGAGGTTTGTTAGTGGCCTTGCTTGGGAAATAAGTGAGGCCATAAATACGATACATACCCTATCTCTAGGGTGACTTCACATGTAGTGAGTTTTATGGTAGGTATATTAGTTTGCCACGCCAATCGTTTTTTGTTGATATTTTAAGATTATTCAGGATTCAACTAGGTCACTTGAACCAAATGTTGTAAGAAGAACTGTAGCATTGATATTAGTTGCTAGGGTTTGCGAGGCTACCCTGAGCTTAGAGCTGTGGATGAAAGTCTCTTTCTTGGCACAAAAACATAAAACTAATAAGGGTAGGAGTTATTTTTATTCCCTAAAGAGGTCTAATTCTTAAGGTGCATATATCACTACCAGAAATAGTGTCATACACAATGGAAATTTTTATGGTAGCCATAAGATAGTTGCAAATGACTCTTTTATACCACGGGCCATCATATATGTACTTTTATATGACAGCCCGAAAGATGTATATATGCAAAAGTTTTATACAATGGGCCGTAGTACATAACTATGTGCATACGACGTGATGTGATCATGAATTTGAGTTCTCAAGCGCACCAACTTGAATTTTACCCAAGATTCACCATAAGGTTCAAGCTAGTACATTGATCTATGTTGTTTTACAAACATCAACTAATGTCTTGAGTTTGGTAGACAAATCAACACCCAAGCTAACGTGATTATTTGATAGTTGTAATGTAGTTAATCCAGGAACCCTAGCAAAATTTCATGAAGAACACTCAAACGAGATCATGTTTGATCCATTCAAATTTGATATAATGTTATTAATGGGTTATGAAAGTGTCATCAATTCAGCATTACAAGCCTTTATATAGGCAAAGAAATCGTAATCTAAGTAAAAAATTAGAGCCCAAAGGTGAAAGGATAAAAAATAACCTTAAATAGGCAAGTTTCTAAGAAAAGTCAACTATGTAGTCAAAGGACCATCAAGCACTCAACACCTTCTGTCTTGCCAGCTAATTTGATGACATTTGAAGCCCCTTCATCAAATGGCCCACCAGATTGGCACCGGACTGGCTCTATTATGGCTTCATTCCATTGATGTTTGGCTTTATTTCTTCATGCCTTCTTTAATGCTTTCTTCTTGGATTGAAATGAAATGATTCTTAAGACATCAAGATGAGCTTTACAAGCCATCTTCATCCCATCTCTAAGCTTGATCATGAAATATAGATCTTTATACATAAACTTCCATTTATCAAGCTTAGCTTCTCCAAATGTGACATCAACAAGTTGTTCTTCATTGATTTATGCCAATGCCATCATGGTCTTCTTAAACCTTGAGTCCACATACTTGTATTTGAAGTACAAATCTTTGCATAAAACTTTTATCTAGAAAGATCATCACTTGAAAGTATCCATGAACTCTCATACTTGAAATATAAGTCCTTCTAAGAATTCTTCCTTCCATGAAAGTCATCCTTAAATTATTCTTCCTTTAATGATTTCCAAGATGGCTCTACCAATGCTAGGTTTGCCCCTTGATATCTATCCTTCCCCTTTGCCTCGAAAAGATTCTTCTTCAAATACCAAGTCGATCCATACACTCAAGTACTAGGCATTGGCCCCCCTTCTTCAGAGATATGTCATGAAAATGCCCAACCTTTTGCACTTTAAAAGGTGGTGGCTATTCTTTAATTAAGATGATCTTTCTTTCACCTATGATCTCATTAACAGGTGTAATATAGCCAAGAAATTCTATCCATTGTAAGCACCAGAAAAACAAAGCTCCATCATTCAAAGCACATACCATGAAACCTGTTGGTCTGTGACCCCACAAGGCATGGTACCTAAGAACTCCAAACCTTAATTCTTCATTAATAGAACTAAGAATAATTATACCTTGTAAGTACAAGAAACACTTCCTCACACTAACATTCAAATGGCTTCCATCAAACACATCAAATATATTTGTAAGATTACTCTCACACATGCTAGAATGCTCAATATCATCAACTTTCACATTGAAGGTCGTCAAGGGAATCCAAGATCTCAACAAAGCTCTATTCATGGCACAAAACATAATCTATTGCATCATGTAATTCCATTTATTATGCCAAGTAAAGAATATATATATATATATATATATATATATATATATATATATGGCATACATCTTGATATGTAAAGTTCCTCAACTTCCATTAAGAACATCTTGTCATTATGATATGATTCACAACAAGATTCCAACAACTATTCTCCCACAGAGAACACTTATCTTTCTAGGCCAACCTCAAGACTCTTAAGATTCAACAAATCATAGAACACATAATGCAAAGAATATTTTAGAGTACATAAAGTACCTATTGTAGGCATATTATCATGAAAATCATAAGCATCAATACATCCACCAAGAATCACATAATGGCAGACAACGCTTTGAACGCACAAATTCTTGTCAAGAAATACAACACCAATGTAAACAGTACTCTATCATCCAAGACACACATAGATATCCTAATGATGTGTATCTCAAAGGCATGACTTCTTATGAAAATCAAGCATAGGAATGTGCATTCCAATTAGTCCCATTAAACTCAACAATTAACAAGTCACACATAGAATTCTTAGGCATAAACAAAGCATTTTCTCCAATCAAAGATCCAACACGCTTATAGAATTCACCATATACCACTTGCATATCTTCAATAGGCACATATTCACAAGAATTCTCACTCACATATGATTCCATAAAAAGCTTAAGATCTAGCATATTATTCAAAAAGCTCTTACAGGCAAACAAATTTCTTCCTCATTCTTTAATCACATTTCTACTACCATATTCATGCACATATGAGTCCCTTAGAAACTCAAAGTCCATGAAAGCTCTTATAAGACTCATAGAAGTATAAGACTTACTTTCTCTAAGCAAGGAATCGTTATTCTCAAGAATTTATACAATAGTACTTTGCTTATTGATGTGATTTCTTGAAGATGATGTTTTAGGGTTCAAATTCACAGAACACACACCTGTAGATTATAGGACTCATCATAAGATTTAAGGTTAATTTGATTAACCTATATTGTCAAGAAACATCAACAAACCTCTTGATTTGGAAGACTGTTCAAGACCTTCACTAAAAGTAATTTAATGCCCCTCTATGAAGTTACTCAAGAATGCTAAGAAGAGCTCATAAGAACACACTTGAAAAGATCATGTTTGATCTTAAAAGAATTCTCTCAAATTGGTCATAATGTTATGAAGTATTTTTTAGGTGATTCTTGAAAGATGAAGTTATGAGGTTCAATTTCTCAGAAACACACCAATGAAGATTGAAGGACTCGTCATAAGATTCAAGGTTAGTTAGATTGACCTATGTTGTCAAGCAACATCAACCAACCTCTTGATTTGGAAGACTTTTAAATACCTTAACCCAAAGTAATTGCCCCTTGTAAGTCACTAAAGAACCCTAAGAAAAGCTTATAAGAACATACTTAAAAAGATCATATTTCAAAATATTTCTCTCAAATTTGATTTCATTTTGTGAAACGTTATGGATATACAATCATAATTCCATGTATACAGGCAAGGACTTAAGAAAAACCTAAATAATGTTCAAAGGACTTTAATACCCATAAAAATATATTAAAATTACCTGAAAACCCAAGTCAATAAAACATGGTTTGGTTCGGTTAAAAATCAATTTGGCTAGATCAAAACTTAACTTATTGGGTTGGCGAAAACTCAAGTTGGGTTGCTGTTGAATTGGCACCTGTCGTCGCACTCGTGGAAGTGACAATTAGTCCCAGAAGTCAGGCGCACCGAGGCAATGCTCTATCTTATGCTCTGGCACTCTCAATCAGACTACATCAATCGTTTTTTTAGCAATTGTAGATCATTTTCGAGCAGTTTTAATCCCTATGGATATCTAATGTTTTTAAAACATTCTCCCTTCATTTTCACGATTAAACTTGAAGTATAAATCTGTGTAAACATGATTTATTCCTTAAATTTTTCTTCGCAGTAGCCCTCATGTTGTAGCTTCAAAGATCCATTCCTTTTTAAGCTTTTAAGTGATCTATATCATCTTCATACTTGAAAAACAAGTCATTTTAAGCATAAGTGCTTGGTTTAGTCCTTGATATCCATCATCCCCCCTCACCTTGAAAAGATTCGTAATCAAATCTTCAAGTCCTACTTGGAGAAGAGAATTATCACTAACTTGAACTACAAAATAAATATGAAATTTACCAAATAGATCCATGCTCTGAAGCACTAAGCATTGGTCATCCTTCCTTGAAATTATACCATTAGAATGTCTAACCTTGTCCTCATACCAAGGTGGTGGTCTTTCTTTAATATATATGTATTCTTCCGTAACTACAATAAACTCATTACAAAGCATAATGTAGCCGAGGAATATTATCCATTGTAAGAACTAATGAAACAAAGCTCTTCCATTGAAGACACAAAACAACACCAATGCTCTATGACCCCATAAGGCATGGCATATAAGAACTACTAACTTTGCATACTTCTCCATAGAATCAAGATTAGCAATACATTGCAAATTCAAGAAACATTTAATAAACATAACATCAAAGACATCAAACATATGTGTAAAATGAATAAGAAGATAACTCTCACATATGCTAGAATTCAAAGCTTCATCAAGATGGACAATATTATATTCTTCATAGGACATGAAATGCTTCCAAAATCTCAACATATCACTATTCATGGCACAAATTATAAACCATAAAATCATATTGTTGCACAGAACATGCCAAAGAATGATCTGATGGATATCCAAGGACACTACTCAATGAGGCTATGAACAAGACTTGTATTTCATATACAAGTATAATATCTTGATTAGAACGAAAGAGACATTGATGGAATTTATTCGAAACAACGAAGAACGGATCGACTTCAAAGCCATGCTCAAGAGGAGTAAACTTGGAGATGAAACGGAAGATTTGAAGCTATGGAGTGCAAGTTCAATCCAAGACTTTGAGGAGTTGGAAGGCTTGAAAATGTGCCTAGAAGACCATAGTTCTAGTCTACAATGAGTGCACATTAAAGCCAAAGTGAAGAATGGAAGAATGGGTGAAAAAAAGAGGCAATTTCAAGTTTTCGGCAAATTTTCCAACGAAGATCCTGTGCACCGTCCGGCACCAGGCATTGTTGCAGCTCAGTCTTCTTAATCGATAATAGTTTTTGGGTTTCTTTCTTTAGAACCTATATGCGCCCTGTAACTTACAGATAGAACGGAGGGAAAATTGAAAGAAAGGCCAGAGTTCTGTTTCACCAAAATCAGGCCAATAAAGGTGAGGTTAAAAAGTTAAGCATATTTTTATTATCGTAGGCTTTGAATTATCGATCTCCCATCTTAACTACTGTTTAATTTTTATTTGATTTGAAACCCAGATCGATATGTGGGATCAAATTTGTAAGGTTCAAATCGACTCAATTAAGTGAGTATTGGGAAACCTTTATTTCAGTGAAATTTTGAAATGCAGTTTGATTTCCTTCAATGATAGGTCTTCCTGAAAATTTGTAGATTTTTTTAAGTTATGATAAATTATTTGTTTTATATATATATATATATATATAGCTTTGTTGTAAGGTGTGACAGCGCACATGGGGCTACGGTGCAAAGGTTGTGGAGCAAAAAAAACAAAAAAAAAAAAAAGAGAGAATCGGTGCCAAAACAACGCCGTTTCGGCGTCGTCGCACTGTGCGATGGGCACATCCCAGAAATGTTGTATATATATATTTGTTACTGTTCGAAAACAAATTTGACTCAAAAGGATTTCGAAGTCACCGAAACAGATCCTTTATTTGAAAACAGGATTTTTTTTGTTGCTTTTTGGTCGTTAAATTTTATTTCATTACCAATGCAAGGAAACCAAAGCTTTACTGATACTTTATTTCAAATTCATCTATTTGGTATGCTTTTCATTTTCTCTTTGATTTTATTTCTTTGCTAATCTTCGTTGTTTGGGTTTCACATTGTATATCGATTTTAGTATTATATTGTCCTCTTCTTTTTTTTTCAAACTCTCATTTTGGATAAAATTCATCTTTAAATAAATATAATATTGTAAGATATTTGGATTCTCAATTAAAATTATTTTATATGGATTTGCATTCGAATTATTGCTCCTAATAAAGAATTTCAAACAAAAGGTCCAAGTTTTATAAGAATTAGTTAGAGGAATATGTTCCACTATTCTATCCGAACCAATTGAGCATGGTAAAAAAGTTCCAATAAATTTTTCTGTCTGGTCAACCTAGTAGAATAAAAGCTGAGGCTGAATTTAGTGTTTCGACCAATGAATTCGTGTGTTTACTTTAGTCTAATTAAATATATAAGTGATTTCGAATTCAAATAATGTTCTATATGTTTGATACCTTTTGAATTACTTTAAAATGTAAACTTTTCTGTAGAATTTTCTAAAATGTTTTGCACGTCTAATACCTTTGACTTATTCTGAACTAAAAGTTTATTATTCCTGAATTGATTTTGGAGTTTTGTTTATAATTATGTTTCTTTTAAATATGGAATTTCCTAATGCTCACTGGATTTGTAGGTCACGTTTTTTTTTTTTTTTTATTATTTTTTATTCTTCATAAATGCATATTCAAAAATCCTTGTTGCAAGCATTGAGAATTATAGGAGATATTTGTCTTAGTTGGAGACTATCATTATTTTTGTGTAGGTTCATCAGACTTAAATTTGTACTATTTTCTCATTGTAATATTTACTCTATTGATTTGGGAGAGGTGTTTATTTTTAGTTATGAATATTTTGAGGTAATTTTCTGAAATAAAATTATTTAGTACTTTGGTTTGAACTTTTAGTATTAGATTCTTAGAGCTTCTGAGCATAATCTTACGAGTTCTACTGTGTTGTGCTTTAGGGTTTGAAATTTGGATATCAAGTATGACTTGGGTCCGGGGCGTGACAGTTTTTCTTATGCCTAGATGTTCTAATCATTTGTTTTGCATCGAGGTTTAAACATATCCAAGACATGATCCAAGATACGAAGGTTGAGCTATATATCCATATGTACAATCTATCCAAAAACATAAGTTACATTAAAAATCCAAAAGAGTCCTTTATCAACTTAAAAAATTACTAAGTTCTAACTGCAGAAGCTATATCAAAAGATTAACCATTGTGGTAGACAAAGGGATCACCTACTGGTTCATTGGTTCCTTACCTGAATTTGTAAGAAAATCATTAGCATTCAGTGAGTAATCCTTGACATACCAGAAAATAATACAATACCATATAAAAATTCATGGAGGAAAAACAAAAGCTCAAAGCTTCAAATCCAGTAAGTTTGGAAAGAAATCAAAAAAATTTCAAAAATCAAGGCAAATTCCAAGAAATTCAAGCATTCCATCATATTCGGTCACCTTCCTTATTTCACCATTGCATGATCATGAGTAACCACCCACAACCCTTGATTAAACTTGATGCTATTATTTCCCGAGTACCATCATGTTCGCACAAAGAACCCCTAGGCATTTGACCCTCCCAACACGTCATGAGAACTCCCGTGGTCCATACCCAAGGGTCCGTTAGCCCTATGATTTCCATCCCTTGCAGATTCTCCAAATGAACTTTCTATCCATGTCACATGTTCAAGATTCTAGAACTATGTCATTACAATAGGCAAGATTCGTATGACTAAATAGATTACCAAACTTATTAGTTGTCATAGTCTCGAGCTATTTTATTTCATATCTTATTAGTTGTCATAGTCTCGATCTATTGGATTTCATATCTTAGGGTTCAAGTCGGTGTCATCCGAACATGACTCAATTTCATATCAAGGGGCTCTAGTGGAGCGTTGATCACCTTTATTCAAGAAGTATGGGATAAATCCCCTTGCTCTTTTCCAAAGGTGGGTTTGATTTCTCTTCAAATTGAACTAGGAAATCCAATAAAAGTTTTGTAAACTTTACACTTAGAAAATGGAAGAACACCTAGATTAATTTTAGGAGTTAAATCCATGGCATTAAAAATCTTTCTTGATGAGGACAGAATTGTTACAATGGGAGTTTAAGATCTTATATAGAAGTCATAAGAAAATTTACTGCAATTAAAGTTTTTTTTTTCCCCTTTCTAGAATTGTTGATGATTGGAACTTGTAAGGAAATTCAAGCTTTAAATTCGTGAATTAGTTTCTAAAGAAAACTGGAATGTAGTCATGTAAAATGAACAGAAGAGTGCAGTGTCACATGCACGTGTGAACAGCACACCCCGATCTATGCCATGAAGCAAGGGAACAAATTACTTGACTCTTAAGGTGCTAGATAATATAGAGTAGTCGGTTCTGGTTTGAACTGCGGAAGATAAAGGTGGTGGGATGACATTAGGAAGAAAAGGGGTCCACGGTTAGAATCCTCTTTTCCTAATATTTGCTAGCGAAAACGGATGACAACTCAAGCATGATATAAGAAGTTTGGCAGGTTCTAACTATTCATGACTTAGGTATGGTGTGGAATAAGTATAGGGGTGAAAATAGGTTAGGTGGATATGGTCTGGAATGTTCAAGGATCAGTCTAAAGTGTTTTTTTGAAAGCTTGTTTAGTATGAAAGGTTAGACTTATGTCTTGTGTTCGGTTGTTAGATCGACCGATGTCTGTTTCTCCTTTTAAAAACAAAAAATAATACTTTTAAAAAATCTATAAGTTGATATATAATTTAAGATTTCAACAAATAATGAATGAATTGTGTTAACATTTTCCAATTCATTATAATTACTTAGCATATATATATATATATATGTATGTATGTATGTAGAGAGAGAGAGAGTGAGAGAGTTTTGCTAGGATAGGTGATGTCGCCCATCCTCGAGTATGCGACAGTTCCACTTCCAGACGGCTCATCTTCCTCTTCGACGGTTTCCTCTTGGATGCACAAATTTAATTTCTTCCTGCCTTCTCTACCACAAGGTCCCTGCACACTCTTCTCCTTTCCTCCATTGTGTTCAGTTCTCTCTCCCTCACTCTTTCTCGTTCAATTCTCTCCCTTCCGTCCCTCTCTGTTGTTCACTTCTCTTCCCTTCCAGCCTCGCTACAAATGGATCCAAAATAGAAAAAGCGTGACTTTCGATGCTGTCGAATTCAATTCTCTCTCACTTACTCTCTGCAAATAGATCCATGAAAAAAGTGACCTCTAGTGTTAAATTCAATTCTCTCTCCTCATTCCTTCTTTGCAAAGAGATCCAAGAAAAAAAAAGTGACTTCAGGTGATGCGGAAAAAATCTAAAGTTTATTGTTTTGTTGTATTTGTGTTTATGTAAAAATGGGATTTCTATTTTGATGGGTGACCTTAGAGTTCAGATTCGACTCTGTTGGAAATCCAAGCAAAAGATAAGGCAAAAACATTAGAATCCTCAAAAATGGAAAAAAAAAATATATATATATACTTGGTAATGAACTGAATATGTCTAAATTCATGAAACTACTTCGCTCTTGCTAAGGCTCCCTTCAATAATGAAAGAACAGAAGAAAAGCAATATTAACGTCAGAAAGCCAAAACCGTTTGAAAGTGGGATGGTCGCACACACACACACTATATATATATATATATATATATATAAATGATAGTGTGTGCTTGACCATGCACACCAATGAGTGCAATAGTTAGTCAACTAATGGTAAACTAAACCCTAAAAGGATAAACTAAATCCTAAAAGAATAAACAAAATCCTAAAAGGATAAAACTAAACCCTAAAAGATAAACTAAACCCCAGGGGTACTTGATTAAATTTTAATAAATTGTTAAAAAAAAAAGGGATAGAAATCGTTAAATTTGACCGTTAGTTGACTAACTACTGTACTCATTAGTGTACACGGTCAAACGCATATTAACATATATATATATATATATACGGATTTGCTAATGCATGCTCCGGAGCGCACCTTAATGTGGGCTCCAACCGTTACCGTAACGGAATTCTTACTCCGCTTGGTTGGCTGCATGAGCGCTATAGCAAGAATTCCATTACGGTAACGGTTCCGGAGCGCGCCTTAGCAAAACCGTATATATATATACGGATATATTTATATGATTTAAATTAAAAATAGAAACTAAAATTTTGAATTGTTGAAATAATGCATTTCTTTTTATTTGTAAGTTGGACTATAATTAATAATGTTTTTCATTTTCTTAATTTGAAAGTGTTCTAATAAGTAGAAGAAATTACAGTTCAATTTTTAATTCTTTATGATTATTAGCTTGTAACTACAAATATATTTGATAGAATCATAATTTAAATTTTTCTGCTTATTAATTATATATAATATAATAAGTTATATAGTATTTTATCATTTATTTTAAGTAGATTTTATTGAGTAATTGTAATTTATATTAATTCTTTAATTTTTATTTTTATTTATTAATTATAATGATCAAATACCCTCATATTTTATGTTATAATATGTTGGTTTTTTTAATTTATTTTTTCTTCCCTTTATTTTAGAAAAAAAAAATGCATGCTTTAAAAAGGTCTTTAGATGGAGCCAGATTTTTGAATAGGTGACGAGGGTTGTAAACAAGCCGAGCCGAGCTTGAATCTATCGAGTTCAAGCTCAACTCGTTCATGCTTCTTTAGGCTTGAGCTTGTGTTTGGGTGCCTGAGTATTAAAATTCAAGCTTGAACTCGACTAATTAAATATTTAGAATTCTCTCGGGCACATTTAAGTGCAGTTTAAAAAGCTCAGTGTTTGTGTTCGTTTAACTCATTTTTGTGTATTAATTAATTTTTCTTAAAACTTTAAGAAATAATATTATTTATTATGTATAGTAGATGAATAAATAAAAATATTATACAAAATTAATAAAATTTATTATATAAAATAAATAAAAACTTATATATATTTAATAAATAAGTTATATTAGATATAATGTTATAAATAAAAAAAATTTATATTAAAAGCTCATTTAAGTTCACGAGCCTAACGAATCGAATACATGTAAGTTTGGCTCAACTCATTTAACAAGTGCTCAACTCAAGCTTGATTAAAGTAAGTCGAATTCATGCTTTTACCTAAAGAGCCCGAACCATTCGTGAATCATCTCGTTTCATTTACTTCCATAGACGAAACTTAGACTACATGATAAATCCTGAAACGGGCCATAAGCTAAGCGCAAGCCAAGTTGTTGTCTAACAGGCGTGGACAAAAGCCCTGATCTCCACCCTTAAATTGGCAAAGAATGTAGAACAATATGCATATATGAACCATGCCCCAATCTATGTTAACCTGCCGGAGTTTACACCCACGAAGCACGGATAAATTTAGAGTAAGGATGTAGCATCCCATAGATTAGCAATTAAGGGTTCCGAATTCCTATTACACAATTGCATGTCATTCAATGTGATATCAGTAAAAATTTAATATGTCCTAAAAAGATCAAATTCCCAATTTAGTTTATCTTTTTAGATTTTAATATTAAAAATATATTAAAAGATAATAATTAAAGGCTACAAATAAGATTTTTATATTAAGGACTGACACACAAATGTGTATAAGAGATTTGCAACCATAATTAAGTGCTTCCAAATGACACTAATGGGAGAAAAGGGTACGACCTGAAGAAGTCAACAAAAATGGTGGACCCCGGACAAAAGTCAATCCAAATGGGCTCGAGGTCCCAACCTTCAAATACTCGAAAGTCAGACTCATGAAGTCAACGAGGATAGGTGAGCAACGACCTGCTACCACCGACCTCCAAGGTCACCGACCTCCAAAATGAGTTCGAGAGAGGTACCACCAGACATCGGACCAAGACCTGATAACTCCTAACTTGTCTCATACATCTTCCATGCCGCGAGGATTGAAAGCCCCACACTTGGAAGCAAAATATGACAGTACAGGGGAGCCTCAACAGCACATTGATGAGTATGTCTCCTACATGGAGATGTTCAAGTACTCTGACCACGTCAAGTGTAGAGCCTTCCAGCCAACACTGACCAAAAAGGCCCAGTCCTGGTTCAAGGGCATCCCTGAAGCTAGCATCTCAAGCTAGACACAACTTAAAGAGCTATTTATGAAAAACTATCAGAGCAGCACGAGGTGCGAGAAGGATATGAACGACCTCTTTACCATTCAACAGAAGGTCGGAGAAAGCACCCGAAGCTACTATAGTCACTTCAACGATGAGGCAGTCAAGATTGAGTAGAAAAATGATGCCATTTACATCAGTACCTTCAAATAGGGTTTGCAAGGGAGGTATGTAGCCCTTAGGTTGGCCGAGGAGCTAGTAAAAGCCATCAAGGAGCTACAGACACTTGAAAAATTGATAAAGGCTGAGGAGACAACAGTCCAGAAAAAGATCCTTGGCTTTGCCTCAGACACTTAAAGAGACAACAAGGGGCATTTGAGGAGCCCACAAAAATAAAAAATGGATAGGAAAGACCCTCGATCAAAAGGAGGGACCTCAGACAAGAGGAGGAAGACCATCCTCGACATTGTGATCACCTCTCTCAAAACGTCACGAGAGCAGAAATCCTGGTGGTCATGGAGAAAAGAGGACTTCTAAAGCTGCCAAGGCCTCTCAAGAGTCCTGTGGCCAAAAAAGACCTAGCCAAGTTCTATCACTACCACAAGGACCATGGCCATCTCACCAAAGACTGCTTTGACCTCAAGTGGGAGATCGAGAGGTTGGTGGAGTAATCTACAAGAGTTCCTGGCTAGGAATGCAGCCCCTGCTGATCCGCCACCAGCAACCCCTCAAATTCAACGACCTCCTGTGTGCAAAATAAATGTCATTGAAAGGAGGTCCAAGTGAGCTCGAGGGCAAGATTCAGAACCCTTGATAGTGTGCCTCAAGATTGGAGACTTCTTGGTCCACAAAATACTGGTGGACACTGGAAGCACCATGAATGTCCTATATCAGAAGGCCTTTGACCAGATGGGCATAGACAAGAGATTACTGATAAGGTCAGACACGGCTCTGACCAGCTTCAATGGCAGCATGACTTATGCTGATGGGATCCTTCGAGTCCTAATGACAGTCCGTGCAAATGACAAAGAGGTTATTGGAATCATGGACTAGATGGTGGTCGACGCCCCTGGAACTTACAATGTCATCCTGGGTAGAAGGAGGGTCATGGACCTAAGAGCAAAGATTTCTCTACTCAATTAGAGTATGAAAATCTATGTTGGAGACACTTGGATCGTCCTAGATTGGGACAAACAACTTGCGGCAGAATGTTAACTTATTAAAGGTAATGAGGAAAGCTCACTTAAGCTTGAGAACGAGAAATGCACTGACCTTCAGAAAGAGGATAACAATCTCTGGATTCAAGCAGAAGGAAGAGGAGAGAAAGTATTCCTCAACTCAAAATTCCATTAAAAAGGGATCAAAATTGGGGAGTCATTGCCTGTAAAGTCAAACGGAAATTCCTTAATTCTCTTCAAGAGTATCTGAAGGTCTTTGCCTGGCAGCCTAGCGACCTTGAGGGAATGGACTGTAAAATTGCTAAACATAAGGTCGGACTCAAGGCTGGAGTCAAGCCAGTGAAATAGAAGAAGAGGACATTTACCCCTGAGTGCAATGAGGTCATAGCTCGAGAAGTCCAAACTCTTCTCGATGCAGGGATTCTGAAAGAAGTGGTGTACCCGGAATGGCTGGCCAACCCAGTCGTAGTCCCCAAGAAAGAAGGGAGATGGAGGATGTGTGTGGACTTCAGCACACTTAACTAATTTTCCTAGAAGGACTCCTATCCACTTCCGAGCATAGATCAGATGGTGGATTCAACTACTGGGTATCAGTGGTTATGCTTCTTGGATGCATACAAAGGGTACCAAATCCTGATGGCCATTGAAGACATGGTAAAGACCTAGTTCATTACAAAGGTCGGGACATACTGCTACAACAAAATGCCATTCGGCTTAAAGAATGTAGGGGTAGAACTCCAGCGAGGTATGCATAAAGTGTTCACAAACCAGCTTGCGAAGAACATAGAAGTCTACGTCGATGACATAGTGATCAAGTTCAGGACCTCTGAAGATTTCATCTTTGATATCAAGGAAACCTTCCAGCCTGAAGGCTGCTCACATGAAGCTCCACCTAGAAAAATGCACCTTCTGAGTCTCAACTGGTAAATTTCTGGGCTTCATGATTTCTGAAAGGGGCATTGATGCCAATTCCGACAAGATAAAAGCTCTATTAGACATGGTGGCGTTGGGGAGCTTCATCAGCAAAATGGAATAAACAAAGGAGAAAGATTCTACAACGTCATAAAGAAGCCAAAGGACTTCCAATGGATCAAGGACTGTCAAACAGTATGCATCAAGTTGAAATACTTCCTGGGACAGCCTCCTCAACTTGTTTCTCCGAGGGTAGGATAAGAAATCTCGATGTACCTCACTGCTACAGAGAAAACAATTAGCTCAATGCTATTGGTAGAAAGGTTAGCATAATAGTTCCCTGTTTATTTTGTCAGTAGATTGCTCATAGGTCTACAAACTAGATATTCGGACCTTGAAAAGTTCTTGTACCTCATTATCATTACCTTGAGGAAATTAAAGCCATATTATGAAGCTTACTTGATAATAGTTTTAACGAATCTACCACCGAAACAAGCTCTAGCCAAGCTCGAGCTGTCGGGCAGAAGAATGAAGTGGTCCTTGGAGCTCTTGGGATATCAAATTCAATTTGAGCCAAGGAAGGCAATTAAAGCTCAAGCCCTTGTAGACTTTATAGCGGAATGCACAAGGGCTCCACTGGAGCTCACAAGCACATGTGAAAGTAGTGTCAAGACAATGTACATAGGTTGTTGAATGGGGAAAGAAAATTCAAGTGCTGGAATGGTACTAATCAGCCTTGAGGGAGTGAGAATCCCTTACTCTGTGAAGCGGATGCACTACCCATAAGTCTATTGAGACATAGCCGGGACCAATGCAAAGCTATTGGTGGAACAGTTGAACTCTCCAAGCATAAGCCAAGACAAGAGCTTGGTTATAGAGGATCAAGCAGACTGGAGATATCCAATCTACAAGTTCCTCAAAGATGGCAACCTCTCATAGGACCCAAAAGAAGCTCACCAAGTGCGAAAATGGGCACCTTGCTATGTGAGGTATATAGGAGGTCATATACTTGGCCAATGCTCAAATGTCTAAGCCAAGGAGAGGGACAATATGTCATTGAGGAGGTACATAGCGGAATATGTGGATCACACATAGGAGTAAAGACTGTCTCCAAGAAGATACTGAGAACATTGTTTTACTGGCCCTCAATGGTTTCAAACATAGAGAAATGCACAAGCTGCCAGTTGCATGGGAACAAGTCACATGTGCCACCAACAAGGTATCAATCCATCAATGCATCAGTACCCTTTGGTATCTGGGGAATTGATATTCTTAGACCCTTCCCGAAAGGAGTGGGGGGTCTTCAGTTCCTTATTGTAGCCACGGAGCACTTCACCATATGGGTTGATGAAGAGCCAGTGGCAACCATCTCATCACCAAAAGTCCAATCTTTTGTGTGGAGAAATATTGTGTGCAGATTCAGGATCCCCCGAGTTATAATATCAGACAATGGAATGTAGTTCATTGGCAACCCATTCAAGACATTCTGCGAGAATTTAAACGTTGAACAGAGATTGACCTCTGTAGCCCATCCTCAAGCCAATGGGCTCGCTGACTTCATGAATAGAACCATCATGGAAGGACTCAAGAAGAGACTCATCGAGCTTCAGAAAGAAGGTTGCAAAAAATGCTTGGCTAGATGAGATCCCAAGCATTCTATGGGCATACAAAACGAGGCCTAGAAAAGCAACTGGAGGAACGCCATTCAACTTTTGCTTTGGCACAGAAGCAGTGATGCTGGTTGAGGTCGGCATGAAGTCTTTAAGACTGACTGAATATAATTTAGTCTTAAAGGAGGGGGAAAAAAGAGTAGACCTCGACCTTCTCGAAGAGGTCAGAAACAAAGTAACTGAAGCAGACAAAACCTTCAAAACACAGGTGACAAATTTTTTCAACAAAAGAGTGAAAAAAAGACACTTCACAACTGGAGAAATGGTCCTCAAAAGGTCAGACGTTGGCAAGCAAGGTCGACTGACCAAGCTGCAAGAAAGCTGGGAAGGACCTTACATAATCCAAGAAGTCGATAAATTAGGGAGCTATAAGCTCACTAATCTCGACGGAAGTCAACTCCTGAGGCCTTGGAACATTTGCCACTTAAAGAAGTTCTATGCCTAGAGCTGACAAAGACATTGCAGACCTCAAAAAGCTGGTTAAAAGGACCTCACCAAGCATCATGGCGACATCAACAACTCAATGGCGACCTCAACAACCCACTTTAAACAAAGCACAAGTTACTGGATATTATGCCTATGTTGGTTGCTTTAGTGCCAAAACAGTTGAAGTGCATTAGGTAATTTTTGAAAGACTTCAAATGTAATGGAAAGTCATCGAAGGAAATAAAATTATCATAGAAAAGACAGAAGACCGGAAATAGGCCTCTGTGAATATTCAATATATAGGCAGAAATAATAAAAAGTCAAGTGTAGAAAACCCTAAGCAATTACAAGATTAAGTCTAGAAATACTTTCGGGAGCATTGCAAAAGTGGTGCATTATCATCATCGTCCAACTCTTTAGGAATAGTGATGGGCTCATAATTGCTTTGGGGAACCCCTTCTCCACCAGTTGCCTGCAAAGCACACGAAAGGTAGTCAGATAAAAAAGCTACATTGGAAATGGACAAGTGTCATGGAAAAGAACATGGGAATACCTGCAAAAGAAACCATAGCTAGGGGGTGGCATCCACAACCTCTCTCTCTAAAGCCCCGACCTCCATGGCGGCCTCCACTTGCTCCTTTCCCTTCGGTGCTGGTTTTTCATCAGTTAGGCCTATTTGGGCCAGGGCCTCAGTAGCTATAGCCTCCCCTAGAGAAGTTTGATTTAGCTCCTCTCGGCACCAAGGAAGAGAAGTGACCAACTTTGGACGAAAGAGTGAAGCTTCATATGAAGGGTTGGTCTTCATCTCAGGGTGGGATTTCTTAGGATCATCAATCACGTTATTGTATAACGTCGGCAATTGAGGCCTCATCAACCTCTCCACATACTTCTGGAAGGTAGGAATCTCCTCGAGTTTCTTCATTGAGAGTTTACCCTTCTCGTCGCAAAGATCCTTGAAATCCTCCAGTCTAGCTTCAAGCTCCTGGATATGCTCCTTTTGTTGGATGTTGGAATCGGTCAGTTCTAAAACAATCTTTTGAAGCCTAGCCAGGGTTTCAGACATGACAATGCAGTTGTTGCTGGCTTCATCAAAATCTCTTTGGCACTCAAAGAGGAATCTGGCTGATTCCTCAACAGATGCCACCGGTTCAACATTCTCTTTTTCCAGGTGAGCCTTGGCATCCTGAAGGTTAGAGATAAGAGAGGCGAACTCCTTGTCCACTCTGTCTTTCTCAGCCTGCCTCCTCAGGCACTCCCCAAAGATAATATGGTCCTATAAAAAAGGGAAAGAGTGATCATTGCTAAAATCAAAGTGAAATAGAGCCAAATGCGAATATGTAGAGGGTCATGAGAACTTACCGCAGCTACTGCATGCCTCCCCCTACCCTGGGGAACAAGAATGCTGGTAGCAGGGGCTGCGGTAGAAAAAGCTTCGGCAGTTTCCCGAGCTCTACCAGATGGAATTGGAGTAATTTCAGAATCATCAAGGATCTAAGATGTGGCCCTCATATTTGTCCAGATAAGAAAAAAAAAAGGAAAAAGAATTGTTAGTACAGAACCACAAGCAGATAAACGCAAAAATCAGCTAGGTTCGAAAAGGATCTTTACCGAAGGGAGATATCCCCAAAGCTCTCTTGGCCGAAGGAAGATCAAACTTCGCTGGGCACCTTAACCCACTAGGGCGAAGGAAAGTTTCAGACTGGATGGGGGCAGTACACCCGACCTGAGCTTTGTCAGACATGGCCAAATCAATAAAAAAATCCCTATGCTGGACTTGGTTAGGATATAGTCTAGGGAGCTTGTTAAAAAACAATTGGTTCAGGTTCCAGTCCAAGTAGGGCTCGGACCGAAATGAATCGCCCAGAAGTCAAGCAAAAAAGGAAAGATCTTTCTATCCCCCAGCTGAGGACTAAAAGGGGCCTACTAGTTTATGCCTATGGTTAAGTTGGAGATATCCCTTGGAAGCTTGGGAAGCTGAGGAGACAACTAGCTTGAAAAAGCTCCTAAAGAGCTCTTGGGAAATTGGAACCCTATAAAGATGGCAGGTCGCAATGAAAGCAACCTCCATTCGAAGAGAATTGGGAACAAGTTGGGCTAAGGGAAAATCCTAGAAGTGAACAATATTTAGAAACAAGGGGTGAAGGAAAGGCAGGAGGATATCTCCGCTGAGGCTGGAAAGATAAAGGACTATGGGCCCCTCGTGCCTCTTGTAATTGCGCTCATCCTCCGTAGCGATGACTAAGGTGCCTTCATCTAGCCCCAACTCAACATTAATTTTAAAAATTTCAGAGGGGTCAAGAGTAGAAGGCATAGATAAAGCTTCTGTTTCAGAAAGTTCAAGGGTTTCGCCCCAAACGGGAGGAGCCCTGATAGAAATTGGACTTGAAAAAAAACTCAATTCTCGACATCAATGGAAGAAGGGGAAGGAGCATCTTATCCAAGAGAAAGGGAATGGGTGCTAGACACAGAAGACGTTGCCATCGGCATCTTGGGTTTTACTAAAAAAAGAAAAACTCAAAAAAATGAAATTTTTTCAAAGGAAAAGAGATGAAAACTCACTTAATGAAATCCTGGAAGATGAATAGGATATTTGCCTTGGGTAACTGGATGCTCAAGCAAAAGGAAGAAGGAAAACCTAAGGCGCGGGAAGCTCTGTGAATTCAAGCAAGCTATGAGAAAGTTTAGATAATCCTAAAAATTCTAAGACTCCTAAATTATATGGAAGAAGGAATCTTGGGTGGTTACGAAATGGGGTAACCTTCTGAAACGGAAACGGCTCAGTTTCCAAAAGGGGAAAACCCAAAGTGGGGCAACCTCCTCCCGGAACAAGTCAGCTTATCTGGAGTCAAAGTGTCGTGACTTTCCAAAAACTGGAAATGCTTCAGTTTTCTCCAACGTAGAAGCAATGCGATCTTCCACATCTCAACTGAGCGGCTTAGCTCTCCAAGATGCCAAAGAGACTTATCTTCTTCCAAAAATAGCCGTTGCAAGAAAATGGCACAACCTTTCCAGAGCAGCAACCTTTAGATGGTAAACCTCAATACCAGAAGGTCAACCTCGTGAGCAGCTACAAGAAATGGCTCGACCTCTCAAGGGTCGTGACCTAAGGATGGCAATTCATAATGCCTGAAGGTCAGCCTCACGACTTAGAGATGGTAGCTCTTGATACTTGAAAGTCAGGCCCATGACCTAGAGAAGGTGAACACTAATGCCTAAGGTAAGGCCCTCGACCTAAAGAAGTGATTCATAATGCCTGAGGGTTAGACTCGCGACTTTGAGATGGTAATTTCTAATACCCGAGTGGGCAAGGACGTCCTACCACCAACCTCCCAGGTCACCTACCTCCAAATGAGCACAACAGAGGCCTCACTAGACCACGATCTACGACCTGGTGAGTCCTAATCTTGCTCATGTACCTTCCATGCCACGACCAAGTGTGCGCGCAACTTTGCTTGCGGCCGAAAAATTGAAAGCCAGCTTGCAGCTCTCTACTAGAGATAGTAATGGAAGGGTACTCCAAAGCTAGCCATTACAATTAATCAGTGAAAACGCTAGAGGCTATGACTTGAAGATGGCAATTTAGGCACCATGACCTCCAAGCTCGCGGGGCCTAAATGGGGGTAATGGTGGGAGAAATGGATACGACCCGAACAAGTCAATGCGAATAGGCAAGACCCGAACAGAAGTCAACCCTAATGGGCTCAAGGCTCCAATCCTAAATACTTGAAAGTCAGACCCATTGAAGCCAACAAGGATAGGTGGGTAGCGACCTGCTCCTACTGACCTCCAAGGTCATCAACCTCCTACATGAGCTCGAGAGAGGTACCACCAGACCTCGACTTATGACCTGGTAAGTCCCAACTCGTCTCATACATCTTCAATGCCACGACTAGATGTGCACGACTCCTAACAACTTCCTTGAGCCTTCTACCACTCAAAGCAACCTCCCAGAAGAGATAGCCGAGATCCTCGATATCCATGGGCAAGTTGCGAAGCTGGTCCAAAGGTCGGTTAGCGAGCTCATAGCTCTCGACAGAGACTAGATTGGCAAGATAACTCAACCCAGCGATTTCAGGAGCAGTTGGCGGGATTCCATGATCCGACGACTATCCAAATTGCCTACTGTAATGTAATAGTGGAGCCTAGATTAAGGAGGTAACTGACCTCTCTTTTAAATAATCGAATGATACATAGTCTACGGACAAGGTTCACAAAACACACAAGTGACAGTCTCTCTAGGAATTGATTACTCCTAATTACTCTTGGAATACTGACTTAGGCATCTGATCTCTTCCCCAGGCACAACCCACCTCCGATGCCTAATCTTTTCTTTCTTCTCAGGTTGTAGTCAAATGACATCATCATGGTTTTGGGGTGACCCAATGTTCATATTTTGGGCTCCATCACTACGATTGATTGAATACGATTTAGTAATAAATGAGGGGGAGAGAAGGGTAGACCTTGACCTCCTTGAAAAGGTCAGAAACAAAGAAAGGGAAGCTGATAGAATCAACAAATGGAAAGTCACAAATTTTTTCAACAAAAGAGTGAAAACAAGGCATTTCACAGTTGGACAAATGGTCCTCAAAAGGTCAGATGTTGGCAAACAAGGTCAACTGACAAAGCTACAAGAAAGTTGGGAAGGACCTTACATAGCCCAAGAAGTTCAAAAAGGGGAAGCTACAAGCTCACTGATCTCGAAGGAAGATAACTCCTGAGATCTTGGAACATTTGCCATCTAAAGAAATTCTATGCCTAAAGCTACTCAGACATTGTAGACCTCACAAACTCATTAATTCAACTAGACACTATCCTAAAAGGCCTCACTGAAGTGCAATGAGTCCCCAGCAATCACCAAGGCTTAATTTGAGCAAAGCACGAATGAAAGATAAGTGTTTTAAAGCTTATAAGGATGTTATTTCATTTTATTGCCTTAAGTGCTAAAAATAGCTTTGTACCTTATGCAAGTTTAGAATGCAAATGTAAGTACTAGATATTGAGAAAAAATAAAGCTGTTATAAGAGTAGAGGCCACAAACAGACTTCTAAAATATTCAGTACAGTGCAGTGCATAAACTTAAAGAGTTGAGGTCCTATTCTATTACAAGTGGAGGAATTTTCCCTATTGTCGAGGAAGAAGGAGAGGAGGACAAGGTTGAGATCTCAAGCAGCAAGAGTTCGAGGAACAGAAATTTCAATAGTTATGGCTGGAACAGCAGCAGAGAAAGAAGCACCAGCAATACCTCCCGCTTCTCTAGCAGGAGCTAGAGGAGGAGTGGACCTGGGAAGCAAGACTACGGTACCTTCAACTCCGCCAACATGAGCTATGGTAGGAACAGAAAAGTAGAGCCAGGATGCGTCCCGCATTACTGCTAAAGCAAAAAGGAGAAGTAGTTAGCAAAAAATTACAGAAGGGAGCAATCAAAATCAGGAAAGCTCAATACTTGAAATAGTTATCCTCAAGATTATCCTGACCGTAGGGAGGTTCATATTACTCCTCTTCCTAGTCCAGCAGCATGAAGAAAAGACTCTGACCAGTCTGAGGAAATGCATCCAATCTTCTCTTTATCAGAGTTTGCCAACCCTATCAAGAAGTCCCTATGTTCAATCTGATCATTGGTCAACTCACGAAGCTCGTTGAAGAAGGAGCAGTTCAGATTCTAGTTTGGATATCTTTGGACCAGAATATTTGAAAGACTTGCAAAAAGAAGTGCTATTTCCATTCTCCTACTAAGGACTTGAAGGGACCAACTAACTTATACCGGGGGTAAAATCGGAGGTGCCCTTTAGAGGATTTGGAGGTCATGGAGACTCTTAACTTACAAAAACTCCTAAAGAGCTCCAGAGAAACGGGAACTCTGTAAAGGTGACAGGTCGCTATAAATGTAATCACAATCCTAAGGGAGTTCGGGACGAGTTGAGCTATAGGAACTTCCCTAAAGAAAACAACATGAACAAGCAGAGAGTGAAGAAAAGGAAAAAGAATACCTCTAATATGGCTAGCAAGGTAGAGGACTATGTGTTCCTCACGTTTGCTATAAGGACATTCGTCCTCAACAGCAGCGACATTGTCGCCCCTCTCAAACTTTATTTCTCTACCAATCTCAATGACATCAGCAAGGCTCAGGGAAGAAGATATAGAATTAGCCTTTACCTAAGACAGGTCGTAGACCTAACTCGTTACAAAAGGAGCCTGGACCAACACTGGGGGAAAATAAAAAACCCCATTCACCATACCCAATCCAGGAAGACACATAGCAAGGGGAGTGGAGGACATCTCTATGAAATTACTTGCCTAGGAAAAAAAAATTTTTTTCAAAGCAAGAGTAGGAAGAAATTACTACAAGAACACGGAGGAGTTTGAGCAAATTATAAAACCTTTAAAAGACTTCTGATACGAGAGTATCCGGACCACCTTCAGCAGCACACGGGCTAAGTCCAAAGAAGGCACCACACTGAGGTCGAGGTTAAGGTCAAAAATACCGAGGTCGAGGTCAGCCACACTGAGGTCGAGGTCGGTCACACCAAGGTCGAGGTCGGCCATGACAAGGGCGGCCTTTGCCGCACCATCTTCATGTTTTGGACCAAGTTGCTACATTTTGGACCTATCTAATGATCAAGAAATAATTCGGCAAATTTTAATTTGTTCCATGGCCCGGTCCAACCCTAATTGCTCATTGTTGACTCGTCACTATAAATAGAATAATTAGGGTTTTGTTTTAAGGAAGACAAGAAGAGGCCTTAAGAGTTTATTTTATTTCTTCTAGTTCAGCCAACCTAGACTGTATACAGGTAGCACGTTGTTAGTTATTCTTCATTCGGTATAATTTATCAGAGTTTTATCATTTTTACTTTTCCGTCGTTACTGTTCATCGTCGTTATGGTTCATTCTGAATTTAAAGAGTGTTTTTAAATTCCAGTTCTTAAATTTTTCTAGACTGCATTTAATTACCTTATTGTCTTTTCCCATCTTCTCCTCTATTGAATTGCCTTTTGCCAAATTGAATCAAAAGAGACCAAACACTATACAAGCCATCGAAGAACCCTAATTAAACTCACTCCTTTCGGATAATTTCTGTATCAGTTGGTATCAGAGTTTAGGTTGGTGAGTGAGTTTACCTTTCACCTTTGTGTCAAACCTCATGCCATGTCTAATCAATGTCACAACAAAAGCAGCCAGAGTGGAGATTCGTCACCCATACCACCTTGGGACGCTACTAACGTCGTCATTCTGCAAGAATTGGGTGCAATGAGGAGCCACTTTGAAGAACAAATGCATTAGGTTATCAACTTTCTTAAGTCCTAAACCAAGGCTATATATCATCATCCTACAACAAACCATAACCTAGCCTCCTCCTACTCACAACCGCCCTTTCCAAACTATACATATCAGCCACCATATAATCAGAATACCCCCAACCAAAATACGTCACAACAGCCACCTATTTACCCACCATATATGTACCTTACACATCCACCATCTTACCGTCCCGCCAACACTCCATATAACCAAACATCACTTGTTCGACGGAGCCATACACCCCAACAGCCGCTATTCCATTGCCCATTGATGATGAGGATGGCCAAGCTTCATTGATAGGTTCTGGAGTTGATGAAGGTTTCGATGAGAGGGATCGAGGTAGATTTGAATGCGATAGGGATTTGAGGATTGATTTGCCTGAGTTGGATTGGGGCATTAACCCGGATGACTTTCTGGAGTGGCTGGATGAGATAGAACTAGTTTTTTATTACAAGGACTACAACGAGGAGAAATGATGCAAGCTGGCTATTCTGAAATTCAAGGACTATACATCCTTGTGGTATGAAAACTTGAAGAAGCAGCATGATTGTGATGGCAAGGAACAAGTTCGAACTTGGGCTAAATTGAAGAGGTTGTCGATGACGAGGTTCCTACCAAGAGAGTACAAACAGGAGTTATACCTAAAGATGTACTCTTGTCGCCAGGAAAAATGGTCAGTAGCTAAGTTCATTGTTGATTTTGAAAAGCTAATGATCCGAACTGAATGTGAAGAAACAAAGGAGCACACTATTGCCCTTTTTCTTGGAGGACTTAACCGTGACATTAGCCCTGCTATTAAGCTACTACCCTACTGTTTCCTTGACCATGTTTTCAGATTGGCACTGAAGGTGGAGAAGCAGAGGAAGGCCGCCGAATTGAGTCCTGATTGGCATGACGAATCTGGTTTTAGAGGGGGCATGAGTAATACTAGACCTGAGACTAGTGTACCCATGGCTAAGGATAAACCTTTGGCCAAAGTTGATCCTAAGCCAACTGGTCCAAGGAAGTTTAATACTCCCCGAGATGATAGAGCAAAAGGAAGGTGTTTCAAGTGCTAAGTTGTTGGACACTTCCAAGCCAATTGTCCCAACCAGCATATAATGACCTTGCAAGATTGGGAGGATGAAACCGATTATCAACCTAACAATGAAGTTGATGATGCATTAGTTGACGATCATGAGTGCAAAGTCGAGGCTGATGAGGGAAAGCTGCTGGTTATCAGCAGGACCATGTTCTCCAAGTCCAAGGCAAAAGATGACCAGCATGAAACTATTTTTCACACCCGTTGCACTGTTATGGGTAAGATTTGTTCTTTGATTGTTGATGGCGGTAGTTGTACTAATGTGGCTTCAATTACTTTGGTCCAGAAATTGCAACTACCTACCACGACACATCCAACAGCCTACAAGCTTCATTGGCTTAATTCTGGGAGCGAGCTTCAAGTGGACAGACAGGTATTGGTTTCTCTGTCTGTCGGGAAATATTATTCGGATGATGTATTATGTGATCTTATTCCTATGAAGGCATGCCATGTATTGCTTGGGAGACCTTGGCAGTATGATAGGGGTGTAAGACATGATGGTCGGAAGAATACTTACACCTTTAAAATGCTTAACAGCATCATTACCCTTAAACCTTTAAACCCAACACAAATACAACACTCCATAGTCGACAAAACCTAAACCAAAGAACCTATTTGTGGGGATTAACCCTGTGGAGAAAGCCATAGCTAAACACAAACCAATTTTTGTATTATACATGGTGGAGAGTGACCACGGCAAGGGAGAGATATCACCAAACCCATTGGCTGAGTCTCTCCTAACTGAATTTGTAGATGTGTTCCCCGATGTACTACCTCATAGACTACCTCCCATTAGGGGAATAGAGCACCAAATAGACCTAATTCCAGGGGAATCACTACAAAATAAACTAGCCTATTGAACCAACCCCGAGGGTGCTAAGGAGTTGCAGTAGTCGGTTGATAAGTTGGTCAAGTAGGGTTTTGTAAGGGAGAGTATGAGTCCTTGTTCTATACCGGCTTTGTTAGTTCCTAAAAAGGATTCTAATGTTGGGATTTATGCTCAAAAAGACTATCATTTTCTAAGATAATGTGTAAAAGACTATAATCTTTATAAATAAATACATATTAGCACATCATGCAATAAGGTCCAAATTGATTTAAATAGGTGATCTGTTTGTTGGGACGTTCAGCATAGTAAGGTATGGATCACCAGAAGTTTAAATCATAAGGAATTAGTTCTTGGCCGACTAATGGAATTGGGCATTCCATTGAACAAAGGTCATAACAAATTAGTCTCCTTTAAGTAGGGTGACTTACCTTTAGTCATTAGGTAGTAAGCCCGGACTATATGTTTTAGCACATTTTGAATGTGTAGAACAGGACCATACAATGACAGTTCTCTTAATGTACCATCAAAGAAAGGAGAACTAATGTCATGGTAGCTACTACGTGGACACAACCCCAAGGCATCAGTATGGGTTGGGGGTCTGACGAAGCTACATTAATGTGCCTTAATATGATATAGGTGAGGTTTCATTTGTACGAGACCAATAGCCTTTCATGTTAGGTGCATTGATATAGTTAGTTAAGACAGGCCTATACAATAGGGTCTCTATGCCATCTCTTTATTGAGATGGTTAAATCACCCCCTTGTGGATTGTTCAAGTTAATTCATAGAACCCAAGGCCTTGGTAGTACTATTTAATATAGTATTGAATATTCTTCTAGTGAATATTCAATGTGAATGAACATATTGAACTAGATACCAAAGGATGGTAAAAGCTATTGAGTAAGGTGATATTACACCAGACCTATGTTTAGTAGTGGGTGTTACATAGAAGGGTAAAATATGTGAATACACCTATAAGTCAAAGACTAAGGGTTGAGATTTATCTCAACAAGTCTTCTGTTTCTACAGCAATGTGTCTTGGAGTACATTATCTTCTTATGGTGATAATAGAAGATGTTTAAAATGACTATGTATGTCGCTATTATGTAGCGAGAGTAATTTGGTCATTTTATGGAGCCTCAAGCATTGTGTCTTAAGGTCCGTAATCTAGCAATATAGTTTATGAGTGGTTTTATATCATTCTAAAGTGGGAAATAAAGAGGAACTAGTTTTATTCTGAGTAGCTTTGATAATTAATTAAGGATTATTTAAATCCTTGAGAGTAATTATTCCAGGCTTGAATAAAATATATGAGTGGCTATTCATTTTTTTATAAGTCTCATGATTACTTAGGTCCATGAGATTAATCATTGATGGGCTTGAACTGAAAAATAAATAAACTGTCTTTTAGTTAAAGGGTCAAGATAATTATTTTTGGGTCCTTGATCCGATAAATAATTATTGAACCTTTAATTAAGTTGAGAATGGATTATTGGGTTATGGCCCATAAAAGTCCGACACCTATCCTCCATCATTAAGTGACTAAATGATGAAGGATTTCCTCTTCTATAAATATGAGTGTTTATAACCTCATAAAAGAGAAAGTGATGAGAGAGAGAGAGAGAGAGAGAGGGGAAAGAAAAAATATATATAATTCTCAACCCTACTATTCTATCAATTGGTGCCACTCAACAAAGAAAAACAGTTCTTCTTTTATTCCCATTTGTTCACTAAGTTTTTCATAGGGAATAGATTAGAAGACTTTAAGCCTAGTAGATCTCAGTTGATTATTCAAATAGATCTGCAGTTTCAGACAAAAGGTATGTATCATATCTCATTTGTGTGCAAAAATTTTTTTGAAACATCGGATCTTGATCTCGTTTCCCTATGGATTCGAGGTCGATTTTTCCTTTCAGGTACGTTCAGAATGTGTGTAGACAGTAGGGCCATCAACAACATCACCATCAAATACCGGTATCCTATTCCGAGGCTTGACAACTAGCTTGATGAGTTACATGGTTCCATGGTGTTCTCCAAGGTCGACTTGAGAAGTGGCTACCAATAGATCCGCATGAAAGAGGAGGATGGGTGGAAGACTGCCTTCAAGATCAAGGGAGGCCTTTATGAGTGGATGGTCATGCCTTTCGGCTTGTCCAATGACATGAGTACTTTCATGAGGCTGATGCATGAGGTTCTCCGACCTTGCATAGGTAAATTTGTTGTAGTCTATTTTAATGATATTCTTATCTACAGCAAAACTACTAATGATCATTTGCAGCACTTGAGGATTGGTTTTGACTTGTTGAGGAAGTTCAAGCTTTATGGCAAGAAGGAGAAGTGCAAGTTCCTATTGCCGAAAGTAGTATTCCTTAGGTAAGTTGTATCCCAAGAAGGAATGAGTGTTGACTAGGGCAAGGTTGAAAGCATTCGGAGTTGGCCTACTCCAAAATCAAATGCGAACGTCTGCAACTTCCATGGCCTGGCTTCATTCTACTGCAGGTTCATTGTTGGTTTTAACACTATCATGGCACCCTTCTCCGAGTACATGAAGGCAAGTCGATTTTGGTCTACTGATTTGGCCCACACTGCTTTTGATAAGATCAAACAGCAACTTTGTAGTGCATCTATTCTAGCCCTACCCGACTTTAACAAGGTGTTTGAGGTTGAGTGTGACACTAGCGAAATTGGGATTGGTGCCTTGATGATGCAGGACAAACAGCCCATAGCTTATTTTAGTGAGAAGCTAACTGATGCAAAGAACAAATACTGCACCTATGTCAAGGAATTTTATGCCATTGTGAGAGCTTTGGTGTAGTGGAGTCACTATTTGAGGCCACGACAGTTTATGTTGCATTCAGATCACATGGCCTTAAAGTTCCTTAATGGACAGCACACCTTGAACCCAAAACATGCTAATTGGGTTGAGTTCTTGCAATCTTTCACTTTATATCACAATACAAACCTGGAGCATCTAATGTGGTGGCAGATGCATTGTCTAGAACGTACCTGATTCTATCTATTCTTGACGTTCGGGTTTTGGGTTTTGAATTGATGAAAGATTGCTATGCTACTGATGATGAGATGTCCAGTATCATAGTTGAATGCAAGACAAGAGCTAAGGGAGAATTTGTATTGCATGATGGTTTCCTCTTTAAAGGGAATCAGCTATGTGTACCTAAAGGTCGATTCCGAGAGTTGCTCATGAGGGAGGTGCATAGAGGCGGACTTGCTGGTCATTTTAGCATCCACGAGACGGTGTTGAAGGAGCATTTCTATAGGCCAAGGAAGCAATCGGATGTGCAGGCATTGATCTCTCATTGTGGCACTTGTTAGCATGCTAAAATTCATTTCCGTCCTGGCATGTATACTCCTCTACCTGTGCCTTTACAGCCTTGGGAAGATGTGAGTATGGATTTCATTGACATGTTGCCTAGAACAACAAGGGGTTTTGATTCTATAATGGTAGTTGTTGATCGGTTTTCCAAGATGTCTCATTTTACTTCCTATCATAAAACCGATGATGCTAGTCATGTTGCTGATTTGTTTTTCCGAGATATTGTGCATTTGCATGGTTTGCCCAGGACTATTGTGTCGGATAGGGACTCCAAGTTCCTAAGTCACTTTTATAGGACTTTGTGGGGAAAACTTGGTACTAAGCTACTGTTTAGCACTTCGCATCACCTGCCAACAAACGAACAGACTGAGGTTACCAACCGAACCTTGGGCACCATCTTGCAGACCTTGGTTAGCAAGAATTTGAAGGATTGGGATTTGAAGCTACCACATGCCGAGTTCGCCTATAACAGATTTCCTAGTGCCACCACCACGCGGACTCCTTTTGAGATAGTGTATGGTTTAAATCCTTTAACTCCTTTGGATTTAACTTCTTTGCCCATTAATGTAGTCATGAGTAAAGATGCTGATGTGATAGCTAAGTTCATGAGGAAACTACATGGTGACGTCTGGTAGCAAATTGAGAAGGCTAACGACGCTTACAAAGCTTAGGCTAATAAGCATCGCAAGCCTATTTTTGCTATCAACCTGGCGAATTGGTACAGATTCACATGCGGAAAGAGGGATTCCCATCCAAGCGGAAGAGCAAGCTAGCTTCATGGTCAGAGGGGCCATTTTAGGTACTTGATCGCATTGGAGAGAATGCTTACCGTGTTGATATTCCAGATGAGTTTTATGGGATTTCAACTACTTTCAATGTGGGAGACTTGTCGCCATTCATGGAGGATGTTGGATTTGAAGATTTGAGGGCAAATTCTTCCCAACCTAGGGAGGATGATACGAGAGTATCATACCACCTTCCGCACGCACACGGTCTAAAGTCCAAAGAAGGCACCACACCGAGGTCGAGGTCGGCCACACCAAGGGCAGCCTTTGCCGCACCATCTTCATGTTCTGGTCCCAGTTGCTGCAGTTTGGACTTATCTAATGATCAGGAAATAATTAGACCCAATTTAATGTGCTCCAGGGGCTGGTCCAACCCTAAATGCTCATTGTTGACTAGTCATTATAAATAGAGCAATTAGGGTTTGTTTTAGGGCAGACAAGAAGAGACCTTGAGAGTTTATTTTATTTCTTCTAGTTTAGCCGACTTAGAGTGTCTACAGGCAGCACGTTGTTAGTTATTCTTCATTCAATATTGTTTATCAGCTTTTTATCACTTTTACTATTCCGTCATTTCTATTCATTCGGAATTTAAAGAGTGTTTTTAAATTCCAGTTCTTAAATTTTTCCAAACTGCATTTAATTGCCTTATTGTCTTTTCCCAACTTCTACTTTATTGAATTGCCTTTTGGCTAATTGAATCAAAAGAGACCAAACACTTGACAAGCCATCAAAGAACCCTAATTAAACTCACTCTTTTCGGATAATTTCTATCAACTTCAAATTAAATGAGATAAGGAGTCTGATGGGTTGCCGGGTAGAAGCCAATAGGCTAGAAATGGAGCAACTGTCCGAAATTAGACATTTTAGTTTCTCCTAAGATTGAAATGAAGCAATTTCCCAAAACTGGAAACGGAACAGTTTCTCCCCAAGACTGAAACGAGGTAACTTTCCACATATGAACCGAACGGCTAATTTTCCAAAGCTGAAAGGACACATCTCCTTCCAGAAATAGCTTTTGCAGAGAAATGGCTCAACCTTTCAAAGGTCTTGACTTAGAGATGGTAATACCTGATACCTGAAAGTCAGACCATGACTTAGAGATGGTAATTTCTATTACCTGAAAGTCAGACTTGCGACTTGGAGATAGTAATTCCTAATACCTGAAAGTCAGACTCTGAAGTCCAAATGAACCGGTGGGCAGGGACCTCCTACCACCAGCCTCCTAGGTCATGGACCTACGACATGAGCACAGAACAGGTACCACCTGACCTCAGCCCACGACCTGGCAACTCCCCATCTGTCTCATATACCTTCCATGCCCCGACCAAGTGTGCGCAACTCCTAATACATCTCCTAAGGTCGAAAAGTTGTTATCAAGCTTGTTGCTCTTAACCAGAGACCAGAATGGCAAGGTATCCAAAAGCTAGTCGTTGCAAAATGAAGTAGCATGACCTCACAAAGGTCACGACTTCAAGAAGTTAATTTAGGCACCACGACCTTTGAGCTTGCTGGGCCTAAAGCGGGATAATGATGGGAGAACCGAGTACAATCTTGACAAGTCAACATAAACGAGCAGGGCCCAAACATAAGTCAATCCAAAAGAGCCTAAGGCCCCAACCTTCAAATACCCAAAAGTCAGACTCATAAAGTCAACAAAGATAGGAGTAGTGACCTACTACCACCAACCTCCTAAATGAGCTCGAGAGAGGTACCACTAGACCTCGGACCACACCAATTGTGTAGAACTCCTAGCAACCCCCATGAGCCTACAATCACTCTGTGCGACCTCCCAGAAGAGATAGTTGAGACTCTCGACTTCCACGAACAGGTCCCGAAGTTGGTCTAGAGGTCGATTAATGAGATCTTCGCTCTCGACAGAGACATGAATGACAAGATATCCCAACCAAGGGAAACTCTACTATTCTAGGAGCAGTTGGTGGGATTCTATGAACTATCTTACTTGCCTACGGTTACGTAAAAGCAAAGCCCTAATTGAAGAGGTAATTGATTTCTTTTATATAATAAAATCATAATCAGTCTACAGACAAGAGAATAGTTTTTTTGAGAATTAATTACTCTCAATTACGTTCAGAATACTAACTTTGGCATCAGAGCTCTTTCCTAGGCACAGCCCACCTCCGGTGACTATCTCTACTTTCTTCTCAGGTTGCAGTCATTGACGTCATCACTGTTTTGGGGTAACTCGGAGTTCACTTTTGAGCTCCATCAGACACAAACATAGATCACAACACCTTTCCCCAGCTAACCCATTTCTCTCTCGTTTATCTATTAACAGGCTTCCATTCCGGCACAAACAAATTAAGCGGTTTAAGCATCGAACAACCAAAATTATGTTACCATAAACATTCAAGGGTAGCAAAGAAACAGGGGACTGCTCTTAGGTAAAACCAAAGACACACCTTCCCTGGTAATTAAAACGTTCCATTCCAAGGAAATTCCTAAGGTGCAGCAGCATATACAGGTCGGGTATCATCATAGGTATGGAAGGAAGCCAAAAGAAACAGAGAGTAAGCTTACATGGGTATCATCATACTAATTCCATCATCCCATGAAATTCTGATGTAAAATCTGAACTCCCGTACCCGGAAGAAGGATAAATTTAACGAATGAACCATGAAAGGATTCAGTGACTAAAAAGAAAGAAAAATCAAGCTTCACCCATTGCAAGATAACTAACCTACCACCAAGTAATAAACACCAATAACGTCTAAAGACCAAGACTAGGGCTCTAAGATCAGAAATTATAAATAGAACTTCCAGAACGACAAAACAGAGCATCTGCTATAAGAAGATGAAATTCAGAAGGGGAAAGAGTCAAGGGAACCAACCGAAAAACTCTACTCACAATTCAACAAACAAAAATTGTATTATAATCCCAAACATGGAAGAATTACTCCCAGTTGAAGAGATTAAACAATGTTTAGGAGGGAATGAAGCCACAAATGCATGACTTCTTGATTGCAAAGCACCGAAGCTCCACATAAACTGTAACTGAGTGTATGCAAAAAGGTTAACTGGCCTATTTTGGTGATGAGCGACACCACTTGAGACCGAAAAGGGATTCATAAAACATATATTGTTCGGTGGTATATTTATATTGTTAATTATTTCATATTAATAGGAAAATCATAGTTTTACTAATTAATAGTAATAAATTATAACTCATTTATATTAATAATAATAAACTATCGTAAGAATTTTTTAATAATTAGTTGCCATTTCAACAGTAGTTATTTCAGTGTTAATATATAACCAATTCTATAATATTATTGTTATAATGCAATCAATACCCTATATGCATATAAACAATTCAACACCATGCCTTCCTAGAAGTGGCGATATGTTTACAATTAATGAATTTGATTAAATCATTAGTTGTATTTGATATTATTCTTTGACAATAAAAAATTCTAATGCATGTAGTTAATTTTAATTTTAAAATTCATTGGTTTGAATTTTAAATCATTCAACAAATATTCCATATTCAGAAATTACAGAATAAGAAATAACAATGATTCCATGTTTATAAAAGTAATTGAATCTAATTAAAAGCTCATTAAAAATAAATAAAATTCATGGATAAAATGGGTATGGCTCGAATAAGTCAACTTAAACGGACTGGACCTAGACGAAAGTCAATCCAAATGGGCAAAAGGTCCCATACCTTCAATACCTGAAAGTCAAACTCACTAAGTCAACGATGAAAGGTGGGCAACGACCTGCTACCACCGACCTCCCAAGTCATTAACCTAGAGGTTACCGGCCTCCAGGATGAGCTCGAGAGAGGTACAACCAGAGCTCAGCCCATGAGCTGGTAACTCCCAACTCGCCTCATAAATCTTCCATGCCACAACCAACGGTGTGCGACTCCTAATCACTCCCCACGAGCCAAGGATTACCTGGTGCAACCTCACTGGAAGAGATGTTCGAGACACTCAACGTCCACGGGGGTTGCGAAGTTGGTCTGAAGGTCAGTTAGCGAGCTTGTGGCTCTCAAGCAGATATGTAAATGGCAAGATCTCTTGTCCTAGGGAAACTCCATAATTCTAGGAGCAATTGGCGGGGTTCAACGTAATGCATGACTGCAATTCAGGAGGTAACAGACTTTCTCTTTTTACTACTTAATAAAAACACACAATAAGTCAAAAGACAGTGGGCGAAGAGGCTCTAAAGACAACAGCTTTCAAAGAATAGTCTTTACCTTCAACTATCTCTCTCAAAACAATAACTTAGGCATTGTAGCTCTTCCCTAGGCAATAGCCCCCTCCGGTGATCGTTTTTTCATTTTCTCAGGCTGTTGACCGTGGAGTTCCATCAAGATCTGTGGGGTGATCTGAAGTCCATTTTTGACCCCATCGCTTCTGGCGTCGTCTATGGGGAGCTTGAAACAAAAAGACTAGCCCTTTTTTCCTACAAACAAATAAAAAGAATCCTGATGGCTCAGTCTCAGCCCTCACGTGTTCAACCGCCATGCTATGGCTAGCCACCTACCAGAACGCAATTGCGTACTGGAGAAACAGTGCCCAAAATGCCACCTAGGGCAAAGCAGGACCACCAGGAGTCGGCACTGTCTGGTCCGTCCCAAAGGATCCGAGTCAACTCTCTGCCTATGCAAGAAAAGCTACAAGAGGGACACCCTGGTTCTGTTGTCAACAGCAACAATTCTAGACTGTAGAGATCAAGGAGGAACATGGATGTGAGATTCAACGTCTCTCTTGGAATGAATGGTGGTGGCTTTGGAAAGACTTTCCGGCAGGCCAGATTATGTATCCACCGGGAGCACTCTGGAGCCCACACGAAGGGATGCACAGTCACCCAAAGGCCCAGCTAGATGCCCCCAGCCGAATCAGCTTTAGCTTTCAGAGGCAAGGACCACCCCCTTTCACCACAAGGCATGTCCGAGGGCAAATCAAGCAGAAGAGAGGTCATAGAGAGAGAGAACTCAACTTGTAACCAACCCTAGAGAAACCCTCAACCATGAAAGGGGGTACGACCTGAGAGACAGGTTTAATCGAGCAGCCATCCCATGGAGCCAGCAGTAGAATACGGACTCTGAAGACCAAGAAAGCTCGCTATGAACTCTTCCTAGGGCAAGGATGCCACCTCATCATAGCCTGATCGAAATGACAGGCGAAAACGCTTGAGGGGTAGCCCCCAATCCACCGAGGAGTGCAACTCCCCCTAGCAATAGAGAACTACAAAGCACTATGGACATTACCGAGCCTTCACCGTTTGTCCTTAACATCCGAACAACAAGAATGCCATCAGGCTTCAAAGCTCCACAATTGGAGAAAAAATACAACGGTACTAGGGAACCTCAGCAGCACATTCATGAATACGTCTCCTACATGGAGATGTCCGAACACCCCGAACACATCAAGTGCAGAGCATTTCGATCGACATTAACCAAAAAAGCCTAGTCCTGGTTGAAGGCATTCCTGAGGCAAGCATCTCAAGCTGGACACAACTGAAGGAGTTGTTTCTAAAGAACTACCAAAGCAGAACAAGGTGCAAAAAAGATATCAATGAACTATTAATCATAAAACAGAAGGTTAGGGAAAGCACCCGAAGCTACTATTGTCTTTTCACCGATGAAGCAGTGGAGATTGAATAGAAAAATGATGCCATATACATCACTGCTTTCAAGCAAGGGTTGCAAGGAGGGTATGTGGCCCTCAAGTTGGCCGGAGAACCAGTAAAAGCAATCAGGGAGTTGCAGACGTTCCAAGAAAAGCTGATCAAGGCTGAGGAAACAATGATATAAAAGAAGATCCCTGGCTTCATCTCAGCCACTGAAAAAGAAAATAGAGGACATCCGAGGAGCCCTCGAAAATCAAAGTGGGATAGGAAAAACCTCACCCCACGGGAGGGACCCCAGAGAAGAGGAGAAAGACCATCCTCGATCTTGTGACCACTTCTCTCAAGGCATCACGAGCAGAAATCATGGTGGTTATGGAGAAAAGAAGCCTCCTGAAGCCACCCAGGCCTCTCACGAGTCCTGTGGCCAAAAGAGATGCCGCAAAATTTTGCCACTACCACAAGGATCATGGCCATCTCACGGAGGATTTCTTCAACTTCAAATGTGTGATTGAATGGCTGATAAAGGAGGGCCACTTGCAAGAGTTTTTGGCCAAGAACGCAGGCCCTACACATTTGCCACCAGCAGTTCTGCACAATTCGAGACTTCCAGTTGGCCAGATAATCGCCATCGAAAGGAGGTCAAAGTGAGCTTGAAGGGGAAATTCAGAACCCCTGACAGTGTCACTCCAGATTGGTGACTTCCTTGTGAGAAAAATTCTATTGGACACCGGCAGTGCTGTTAATGTTTTGTACTACAAAGCATTCGACTAGATTTGACTAGACAAGAGCCCGCTGATGAAGTCAAACACCGCTCTGACCAACTTCAACGATAACACAACTTATGTCGATAGGATCCTACGGGTCCGAACCACGGTCCGCTTATACAACCTAGAAATCATCGAGATGATGGATTGGATGGTTGTGGATGGCCCCGGAACTTACAATGCCATCCTTGGCCGAATGGTGGTTACGGACCTGAGAGCAGAAATCTCCCGGCTGAATTACAACATGAGGATCCAGGTCGGAGACACCTGGGTCATCCTTGAAGGAGATAGACAAGCTGCTGCCGAGTGTTACCTAGCCAAGGGTAATGAAGAAAGCTTGCCAGAGATCATGCATGAGGAATGCATCAACCTACCAAAGGAGGATGATCACCTCTGAATCCAGGTGACAGGAAGAGGAGAGAAAGTCTTCCTCAACCCCAAATTCAGTGAAAAAGGGATTAAGATTGGAGAGCTCTTACCTCCAAGGATCAAAGTTAAACTGGTGAATTCCCTTGAAGATAACTTGAAGGTCTTCGCCTGGCCACCCAGAGATTGCTAAACATGAGGTCGGGCTCAAGCCAGGAGTCAAACCGGTGAAACAAAAGAAGAGGACCTAAGCCCCTAAGCACATTAAGGTCATAGCTCGGGACGTTAAAGCTCATCTCGATGTTGGAATTCTAAAGGAAGTAGTATACCCTGAATGGCTGGACAACGCGGTTGTGGTCCCAAAGAAGGAAGAAGAATGGAGGATATGCGCGGAGTTCCCCACAGTCAATAGGTACAGCCAGAAGGACTCCTACACCCTTCCGAGCATAGATCAGATGGTAGACTCAATGGCCGGATACCAGTGGCTATGCTTTCTAGATGCTTATAAAGGGTACCAGTGGCCATTGAGGACATGGATAAGACCTCTTTCATCACAAAGGTCGGGACCTATTGCTACACCAAGATGCCCTTTGACCTAAAAAATGCAGGAGCTGAATTCCAATGAGCAATGCACAAGGTTTTCAAGAAAGAATTCAGGCGGAGCATCGAGGTCTATGTAGATGATATGGTGATCAAGTCCAAGATCTCAGAAGATTTCATCAAGGACATCAAGGAAACTTTACAGACCCTGAAAGCTGCTCACATGCAGCTTAATCCAGAGAAATGTACCTTAGCTGGCAAATACCTCAGTTTCATGATCTCGGAGAGAGGCATTGATGCCAACCCAGAAAAAATCAAAGCACTGCTAGATATGTAGCCTCCCAAAACCTCAAGGAGGTACAGAGCCTAGCAAGAAAATTGCGGCATTGCGGCGCTTCATTAGTAAAATGGCAGACAAAGGGGAGAAATTCTATGATGCCATAAAAAAGCCGAAGGACTTCCAATGGACCAAAGACTGCTAGACTGAGTTTGTTGGACTGAAGGACTTCCTAGGAAAACCTCCTCAACTCGTCTCTCTAAGGTCGGGTGAGAAAATTTGCACATACCTAACTGCGATTGAGAAAGCAGTTAGCTCAGTTCTATTAGTAGAAAGGTCGGTACAACAATTCCCTATCTACTGTGTTAGTCGTTTGCTCCGAGGTCCAGAGACTAGATACTCGAAGCTTGAGAAGTTCTTGTACCTCATCATTATTACTTCAAGGATACTAAAGCCATATTTTGAAGCTTACCCCATAAGAGTCTTGACCAACCTACCATTGAACTATCAGGCAAAATGATGAAGTGGTCTCTTGAGCTCTCAAGTTAGAAGAATATACCAAAGTTCCATTGGAGCTCGGTAGCACTTGTGAAGATAGTATCTGGACCAGGTACTCATATGATTCCACGGAGAAAGAAAATTCAGGTGCGGGAATTGTGCTTATCAGCCCTGAGGGAATGAGAATCCCTTTCTCTATGAAGTATAACATCCCTACCTCGAACAACAAATCCAGGTATGAAGTTCTTTTATCAGGTCTAAGACTTATAAGAGTTCTCAAAGTGCAAAAACTACATGCCAAAACAGATTCACATATCATAGCCAGCCAAGTTGCTCTGGAATACGAAGCGAGAGAAGATAACACGATCAAATATCTTACAAGAGTAATGGATATGGTGTCTAAGCTTGACTACTTCCTAATCGAGCAATATCTAGAGAGCAAAATTCAGAAGCAGACACACTATCCAAGGTATACTGAGAGGTAATTGGAACAAATACCAAGCTGCTCATGGAACAGTTGCACTCTCCTAGCATAGTTCAAGAGGAGAATCTATTGAGGATTATGTAGACTGGAGGTATCCAATCTACAAATACCTCAAATATGGTGGAGAGTGTGGAAATGGGTACCTCGCTACCTTCTAATAGGAGATGACGAAATATACAGAAGCTCACTACAAATACCTCGCAAGATCCAAAAGAAGCTCGCCAAGTGTGGAGATGGGTACCTCGCTACGTCCTAATAGGAGATGACGAAAGATATAGAAGATCATACACTTGGTCAATGCTCAAATGCTTAAGCAAGGGAGAAGGACAGTATGTCATTGAAAAGGTACACAGCGGAATATGTGGATCACATATAGGTGCTAAAACTGCTGCCAAGAAAATCCTAAAGACAAGATGTTATTGGCCCTCAATGGTTTTAGACATTGAGGAAGTCATATAGAAGTGCTTGAGTTGCTAATTGCATGCAAACAGCTCACTCCTAACCCCCACTAAGTACCAATTGATCAACACATTAATGCCTTTTGATATATGGGGCATTGACATTCTGGGGCCCTTCCCAAAAGGAGTGGGGGGTGTAAAGTTCCTAATAGTTACCATGGAGTATTTCACCTAATGGGTCGAAGTAGAACCCTTGGCAATAATCTCATCATCAAAATTCCAATTATTTGTATGGAGGAACATTGTTTGAAGATTTGGCATTCCTCGAGCTATCTTATCCGACAATGGGCGACAATTCATTGGTGACCCATTCAAGACCTTTTGTGAAAACCTCAACATTGAAAAGAGGTTGACCTCTGTACCTCATCCCCATGCCAATGGCTTTGCTAAGGTCACAAATAGAACCATTCTGGAAGGACTCAAGAAAAGACACACCAAGATCAAGATAGAAGGTCGAAAGACTGATTGGCCAGATGAAATCCCAAGTATACTATGGGTGTATAGAATCACACCAAGAAAGGCTACTGGAGAAATGCCATTTAGTTTGTGCTTTGGAGCAGAGGCAGTAATGCCAGTTGAGGTTGAAATGACATCTTTAAGACTGACTGAATACAATTTAGTCTTAAATGAGAGGGAGAGAAGGGCAGACCTCAGCCTCCTCGAAGGGGTCAGGAACAAAGCAATGGAAGCAGATAGAACATACCTAAGGCAGGTAATAATTTTTTTCAACAAAAGAGTGAAAGAAAGACATAAGAAGATTGGAGAAATGGTCCTCAAGAGATCAGATGTCAGTAAGCAAGGACAAATGACCAAGTTGCAAGAATGTTGGGAGAGGGCCATCTAAGACATTGCAGATGTCACGGAGACATTAATTGAGCTCAGAAATACCGGTCAAAAGAATCTGGCCCAACACTATGGCTACCTCAACAGTTCAGATTCAACAAAGCATGGTTTTAAAGCTAAGTTTTTCGAGGCTTAGTTTTTTTAAGGCTTGTATGGATATTGTGCTGGTTTTGCATATATTATTTGCTATTATGCCAAAATAAATCTAAATACATTGGACAATTGTGGAAAAATTGCAAATATGAAGCAAGTATGAAGCTCAAAGCATAGGCAGAAAGAATGAAGCAGTTGTGTAAAAGAAAAGAAGAAAAGACAGAAGGCCACAAATAGACCTCTGTAGAATATTCATTGCACTTGCAAAAAATAAAGAGTTAAGGATTCCAATTCTAATACAAAATTCCAACAATTGACTAATTGGACGAGTCGGGCGAATATGACCTCAAGCTCAAGATCTCAATTGGTCAACCCAAAGAAGGGCTCTTGGATATCTAGACCATCTCAGCTTTACTCCTAGGGGCAGCCCGAGTTCCGAGAGCCACTGGTAGACCTCCACTGCCATTGCTTGGCAAGCCTTCGTCATGGCCCGGCCCTCTCCCACCAAGGTTCAGCCCTCCTCTGCCCCGTCAGGAAGCAGCCTGAGTCTTACGACCATGCCAACTCAGGGGAACAAAGGGCCCAATAGGGGCTGCAACAGAGACCTCAATGGTTGGAGTTGGAGCAGACCCCACAGAAGTAGAAACTGCAGTGAAGCTCTAGGCTCCTGGCTCGCCTGGATTAACCAGAGTAGTCCCTAAGAGCCACTGGGACTCCCTCAGCACTGTCAAAACAAGAAGGGAGAAACTGTTAATGTACATGACAAAAAGACTACAGAAAAGAAAGTTGTAGAGGAGTGTTACATACTAGAGTAGGATATCCCCAGGCATGTCCTAACAATAGGAATGTTGCATGGCACTCTTCTCCCCAAGCCAGCAACGTCCAGGAAGGACCTCGTCCAGAAGTGCACCCAACCTACGCCTTACGTAGGTCGAAGAAAGCTACCGTCTTCAGAAAATCTCTATGCTATCTAAGTGCCATGGGTAGGAAAGGAAGCTCGTTGTAGAAGACCCAGTTCAAGTTCCAGTTCGAATACCTGTCAACCAGGCTACGTGGAAGACTGACGAAAAAGAATTGGGATTTCCTTTCCTCTGCTAAAGATGGGAAAGTACCCACTATCTAGTCCTACGGAACTAACCTCAAGTTCCCCTTAGAGGAGCTGACAACTGATGGGGCCTCCAGCTGAAAGAAGCACCTGAAAATTTACAGGGCTATAGACATGATAGGTTGCTATGAAAGCAACTATCATCCGAATAGAGTTGGTAGTGAACTGAGCTTGGGGCATACCCTAGGAAAAACTATGTCCAAAAACAAAGAATCAGGGAAAGGGTAAAGAAGTCCCCCCTGGAGTTAGGAGCAGTGCTGAACTTGTTGGGATTTATGCCCAAAAAAAGACTACCAATTTTCTGTAATTTTTTATTTAATAAAATTAAGGTATTGTTTGAA
>JAOXNR010054736.1:0-12062 GCA_028571225.1 Parsonsia alboflavescens | reverse complement strand
ATAGGAAATTGCAGATGTGTGTAGGTGAGCAACTCTGCACACACTTGCACTTCTGTGTATATATAGATATAGTTTTTATATGCTGTGTGACATCCTATTGCGATGCTACCAAAACAATATCGTTTTGGTTTTGGAAAAAAAAGGGGAAAAAAAATTATCGAAATGACGTCATTTTGGCAGCATCACACAATATAGAAAACCTGTATAAATATATATATATATATATGTAAATTTATATATAGGAAATTGTTAAGAAGGGCGCCCGCGTTGTGTGTGACCTTGTGCACCTTAAAAATAAAATAAAAAACTAGCAGAGAGCAGAGCGTCACGGTGCTATCTTCGTCAATGCCATTGTAGATATGAATAGCAACGATTTGAAATTTCATTACCGATCTGAACAGGAGTGTCCACAGAGCAGATCCAAACGAGCAAAGCTCTCTCTCTTTCTCTGCTTTGTCGATGTTGCGATGCTGTGCTTTTGATCGACTTGCACGTCGGTGTCACCGGTGTTCTGCTTTGGATTTGCTTGCCAGTACTCTGCCTTGGATCTACTATGCTCTTGCATTTTTTGTTAAAACTAAAATGGCATCGTAAAGCAGTACCGCACACAGCTTTCGTGCGGTGCCACACTCTCCATCATCCCTCTATGTATAAATATATATATATATATATATATATATATCATTTTGCTAAGGCGCCCTCCGGAGCGCGTTTTAGTGCGCACTCCAACCGTTACAGTAATGGAATTTTTGTTACAGTGATCATGCAGCCAACCAAGCAGAGCAAAAATTCTGTTACGGTAACGGTTGGAGTGCGCATTAAGCTGCGCTCCGAAACGCACCTTAGCATATATATATATATACTTTAATTACCCCATTATTCTCTTATCTGTCCTGCAGCAAATGAATGTCTTTTGTGATTTCCAAAATAAGATATTTCGTTATTGACTTGTGAAATAATTTCATTTATAATTGATAGGTCATAGGTTTAAGCTTGTTTGTTTGGACTTCTTTTAAAAAAATAGCACTTATTTTTTGAAAAAAAAAGGGCTTGAGCAAAATAAAATTCTGTTTGTTTGAACTTAAATGAAAAGGCAGAAGCACCCAAAAAAAAAAAACCACTTAAATTTTAAGCATTTTTTTACTCGACTCTCCTCCTCTGCGTTTTCTCTTTTTTTCATTTTTTTCCCTTTTTCCTACCAATTATTTCTTTTCAACCTTCCACCCTAACACCCCTACCCTATTCCTAGCCAGCCCCCTGAACAACTTTCGCCTACCACTGATGTGCATTGCCTCTTAGTTCTTTTTGCCCTTTTTCTTCCTTCTGTTTTCTTTCACATTTTTCTACCCCTCACCCCTACCAAGCCTCCAAACATCAGTTTGTTAGTTCTACCTTCCATTGTTTTTTTCCTCTTCTTTTTCTTTTTTTTTCCCCTCCTTTTTCCTCTATCCTTTTTTTATTATTATTTTTCTTTTACGATATATTTAAAATTCATGTATTATTTTTATAACTTATATTGAATAAAAAATGTCAAAAAAATTAATAATTCTTTTAGATCTTTTGAGATTAAATTGAATATAATTTATTTATTAGTATTTTTAATCTATTTAATAAAATATATTAAATATTGATCTTAAATAGATAATACCTTTTATATCTTAAAAATTATTATAAAGTTGTAAAAAAAATTTCATAAGTTCTTTTTTATTCAAACAACTTTTTTTAAAAGCATTTTTACAACGAAGCACAAAACGCTAAATTGCTTAATTTTCTAAAAAGCACTTCTAAAAAAACACTTGAAAAAATTGACTTTTTTCTTAAAGCCTATCCAAACAGCCCCTGAATCATAAATGGAACAATGGTTATTGTATGGAGATATATCCTTGTATATCGGTGTGGTAATTTATTAAAATGTAGAATAAAATAAAATCCACATATATATAATAATAAGCTTTAAAAGTATTTTAAAAATAAAATAGAAAATTTTAAATTGTACAATGATTCAAGTCCAACATTGGATAATATAAACTCCCTCCATCATTATTTATAATTCATTTTTCTTTTTGACATTAATTATAAATAATTGATTTTAATTTATTAGGTATTTTATTGATTCTTTTACCATATTATCCATATCTCTATCTCTTTTTTCTAATCACTATTGTTAGATTAATTAAAATCATAAATAAAGATATTTGAAGGGAAAAAAAACCATAATTTTAACAAAATGATAATGGATGAATCATAAATACTGATGGAGGGAACATTGAATAAAGATTATTCTTTAATAAAAAAATAATATTTGGGACACAAAATTTGACAAAAGATTTTGATATAATCAACTGCAATAATATACAAAGAAAAAACCAAATCTTTTTATAACAAACTAGTATAGAAACCTGTGCATTGTGCAGAAAGTCATTAATAATAATTGTATAGAGTATGAAATAATAAAATTAAAAATAAAAATATATTTAACAAAAAGTAATTTAACCTGTCATCCACCATACGATCAAATTAAAATTTGTCTAAAACTTTTTATAAAAATTCAATTAATTAAATTCATACTTTCTTCGTCAATAATTATAAGTCATTATATTTAGTTTATTAGATAGTTGACCGAGTTTTTACCTTGTTACTCATTTCTGAGCTATCTATATCTCTCTATCCAAAACTCTCTTCTCCCTTCAAATCTAGCATAAAGGGCATTTTAGGAAAAAAAAATATTTTCTTAATTTTAGAAAATAACAACTGGTGATTTATAAATAATGACTAAGGGAGTATTAATATATATATATATATATATATATATATATATCATTACGGTTTATAATAAATATTTTCAAATTATATTTTATGTTAAGTCTAATATTTTGTATTTTTTTTAGCGATGTTCAGGCCAATATTTTGTACCCTTATAATTCTTTTAAAATAAGAAATAATGTAGAGTATTATATGATCTTAATTGAAAGCTAATACAATCAAATCGTTTCAATTTTTTAATATACGCTTGATTGTAGATAAATATTAGGTCTTGGAGTTCATGGCCCATTGTCTACACCACCCAAAAAAATAATATTCCTTGATTTAAATAGATTCAAAGAAATTATACATATATATTAATAGAAAAAAAGAAGGTCTTCTAACATATAAACGATTTGTGCTTAATATATTTACTATAAATATTTTCCAAAAGTTAGGTTTAAATTAAATCTAGCTAATTATTTAATTCTATTAGGATTCTTATATTTTTGAAGCTCATATATGAAAATTTGACATTTATTAATTTATGTGATGATTTTCTTTTTAAGTAATTTAATTTTTTTTAATTTATGTGGCGATTATTTTCTTTTTAAATAATTTAATTAACCATATGGTTATAATTTTTTTTCTAGAGATTTAAATCAATTAACTTTCTATATATATATATATAATATTTTATTCTTGAAAATTTTTTAAATTGAATTTTTACCGATAATAAGTATAGTTTAATTTTTTTTTCTTTTATCTCTTTAGAGGAATAATTTGACCATCTCTTCCTACTTAACTCCTTAACTAATTTTAATATCTATCAAGTGAGAGAGAGAAAGTAAAAATTTTGTACATAATTAATTTGTAATACGAGATCTGTAACCCTTTAGAAGCTCATTACTCCTATATAAAAATTACAAATTAAATTTTATTGGATGTTTTTAGAGATACATTACTCCTACATAAATTTGTTTAAATTTCAAAACTTTATTAGTGTCCTCAAAATAAAAGTTCACAGTTTGTTTTTTTTAAATATTTATTTAATAATTAATAATCCATATAACAATTAGGAAAAATTAATTTTTTAATAATATTTGGGAAGATAAAAGTGGATTTTTTTTTCTTTTCTAAAATCCCCTTAACAAACCTTTTTTTTTTTTGTTAAATATATTATAATATATTGATACCCCTATATAAATTTTTAAATTTCAAAACTTGATTGGTGTCCAAAAAATCAAAGTTCACGATTTCTCTTTTATAAATTTATTTAATAATTAATAATCTATATAACAATTATAAAAAATCTAATTTTTAATTATTCAATGGAATGAAAATTTTAATATTTAACCCCCCTTAAAAAGAAAAAAAGTATACTTAGTTGATTTAATAATACTAGTATAGAAACCCACACATTGCGTTGGAAGTTATTAATAATAGTTGTATAAAGTATGAAATAATAAAAATAAAAATAAAAATGTATTTAAGAAAAAGTAATTTAATCCAACATCTATCACCTGGTCAAACTAAAATTTGTCTAAAATTAAAAAAATCAGAAATTCCCATGTACAATTTTCAATTACTTTTTTTAAAAACCCAATTAATTAAATTCATACTTTCTCTATCACTATTTATAAGTCATTAGAGCTAACTTTCTCCTTTCAAATCTTGCATAAAGGTCAGTTTAGCAAAAAGGATTTTCTTAATTTTACAAAATAACGACTGATGACTTATAAATAATGATTAAGGGAGTATTAATTAATATGTATGTATATTATATATATATATCTATATATATCATTACGGTTTATAATAAATATTTTTCAAATTATATTGTATGTTAAGTTTAGTATTTTGTATCTTTTTTTTTTAGTTGTGTCTATATCAGTATTTTGTACCATTATAATTCTTTTAAAATAAAGAATAATGTAGAGTTTTATACAATCTTAATTGGAAGCTAACAAAATCAAATTGTTTCAATTTTTTAATGTACGCTTGGTTGTAGATAAATATTAGACATTAAATTTTATATCCTTTTGTTGACACCATTTTCTATACCACCTAATAAAATAATATATGTTACTTGATTATTTGATTTAAAAAGATTCAAAGAAATTTTATATATACATTCATAGAAAAAAAGAAAGTCTTCTAAAAGATAGACGATTTGTTCTTAATATATTTACTATAAATATTTTCCAAGAGCTAGATTTAAGTTAAATTTAACAAATTATCTAATTCTATTAGGATTCTTAAATTTTTGAAGGTCATATATGAAAATATGACATTTCTTAATTTATGTGAAGATTTTTTTTCTATTTAAGTAATTTTATTTTTTTAGTTTATATGACGATTATTTTCTTTTTAAGTGATTTAATTAATAGTGTGGTTATAATTTATTTTCTAGAAATTTAAATCAATTAATTTTCTATAAATATATATATATCTATATATTATATAGTTATTGCGCATTTGGAATCTTTGGTCCTTAAATTTTTTTTTAAATTTTTTTTATAATCCCTAAATAATTTATGATTGGCTATTTTGATCATTTTGACTGAATATTTAAAAAAAAGTCAAAGGATTTTGAAGTCAATGATAAGTTGACCAAAATTGTAGAGCATCACCGTCAATACACTATTTCTAAAGTAAAATTTTTTTAAAAAAACCAAATCCCTTCAGCTTGGTAATCACCGATTTAATTTTTTCAGCTTTCAAAAAATCAAAACATATTCTTTTTTAATTTTTTGTATTATTATTAATTATTCTTTCAAAAAATAAAATATTTTGTTTATCTTTTAGATTACTTCAAATAATTAAGTTCATATTAGTTAATACATTTTTAAATTTCATTGGAATTATTATTGATATTGATAACTTATATTGTATGTAAATTATTTTATTTTGGTTATATTTCTCAATCTTATTTAATAATATGTTCTCACTACTTACTTAAATAAGATGAATGAATTTTTTATTCTTGTAATTGAATTAAAAATTATGATAATTTTATTTTATAAATAATTTGTAAAGAATGCAAAGATTTATATTTATCAGATAATTAATATTTAATTAATTTTATAAACAATATAATTAATTTAATTTATTTAATTAAAACTATTATTATCCTTTTATTTTGTAAACAATTTGATAAAAATATGAAAAGTATTTTTGGAAAAATTATCTTTGATTTATAGTTAGAAATATAATAAATTAAAATAAAAAAGTAACTATAAAAGAAAAAAGAAAACTCAACATGTCGTTAATAATATTTTTGAATTATATTATTAAAAAATGTAATTAAAAAAAGTAAATTTATGATATTAAAAGCAATATGAGGTAAGTCGTTAATAATAGAAAATAAAGTATAAAAAAAATGTAATTAAAAAAATTAAATTAATGTATCCTCACTATCCTTCCAAATTAATATATTTTCTTAAATTAAAAAAAAAAAGAAATATTTATATGTAATTTCAATTATATTTTAGAGAAATTCAATTAATTCTATTCCTAAATAGTTAATACAATTCATTTTAAATTTCATATGATGCAATGATGATTTATTATAGATATTTTTCAATTATATTTTATGTTAAGTATACTTTTTTTTTGTCTTTATATTTTAAAAAATTTTTTAATAATATGTTATCTTAAATAAGTTGAATGAAGTTTTTTTTTTTAAAAAAATTAAATAGTATTGAAATGATTTTTTTTTTTTTTGCACCAAGAAATATTACCATTGCTTTGAATTATCCTCAGTGTATAGCTAAACTAAAAAACAAATTGTAACTAAAAATGAAAATCAATGCATGATCATGATCCACCAGTCATCCAAATTATCATAATTTTTAAAATTCACATTATATATGAAAAAAATCAATGAATTCTTATGATTTAGTTTTGTCATTATAAGAAATTATTTTTCCAAAATTTCTATTTATTCACATATTACTTTTAAAAAGACAAACAATTGTTTTTTTAATTAAAACTCATAAATCATGAATTCATGACCTTTATTAAGTACAATTTTAACAATTAATTTTTAATTGTTTCTAAAACTAAAATGTTTTTTAAATAATATTTAATAATTATCTTAATATGCATTGTTACCTCTCACCAATCAAAAATTAATATTTTTTCACCAATTAAAAGTTAATATATCTTTTTAAACTTATATATATAATCAACGAAAATCTTATAATTTTTTATATTATCCAAAATATTTCTTCAAAAAATCTCTATAGTTAGCTACTTTCTTTAAAAATATGTATTTACAATAAATATTTTAAAGTTAAATATTAAAAATACTTTTGACTTTAGGATAAAAACCCTCGTAATATGTTGGAAGACATTAATAATCATTGAATGAAGTATAAAATAATCAAAAATTGAAAATATAAATAAAAAAGATAATTTAATGTGTTACCCACTCCAAGTTCAAATTAATATCGGTTCTAAAATTAAAAGTTTAAAAATAAGAAATACTTTTTAATTATCTGCTAGAAAAATTCAATTAATTAATTTTAGAAATTATACTTAATGGTCATGATTAATTTGGACTAAAGGAATATACGATAATTTGGATGGATGGAGGATGACACATTAATTATATTATTTCTTAGGGCAAAAAAAAAAAAAACTTTATTCAACTTTTTTAAGCCAAAAAGTAAATTAAATATAATATAATTTGAAAAATATATAATAAACAAAATTTAAACAGAATCATATTTACTAATATGAATTAAGTTATTTGAATAAAGTTTTTTTTCTTCTTTTTTTTGTGCTAAGAAATAATATAATGAATGTGTCATCCTCCATCCATCCATCCAAATTATCATATATTCTTTCCGTCCAAATTAATCATGACCATTAAGCAAAATTTAAATTATATTCTATGCATTAAATTTATTGAATATTAATTATTATTTAATAAAATCTTGCAAAAGCCCAATAGAAAGCTACCCAATAGGCTTTTCCCACAAAAAAATAATCAAGTTAATATCATATTGACCAATGACCTACACTTAATCTTAGCCAAAAGTGCTGGCTGAAAAAGGTATGAAACCTTAGATTTATGGTCCAACAATTTTATACAAATTTCTCTCTTTTAGAGCTTTATAGTCTAGCAATGTGAGATAATAATTTAGTCTAAAAATAAAACTGGCAGCGACTATAAATTCAGATAATGATGACTTTTATAAATATTTATTTTTTGAAATATCTTTAGACTCTCTCATTATTATCTTTTTTTTCTGAAATATTTTAACATTTATCTAGCCTCCAAATAGAGAAAATAATCAATTTGGATATAATTAAACTTTTGTCCTAAGTATTCAGAGAATGATGTTGTCTGCCTCTCCTGCTTTGAGGATAACTTTTCTATATTAAATATAAATATAGACAGAAAAGTTTCATCGCTTTCCAAAGCTTAATTGACCAAGTAAATCATTTTCATTTGCGATGAGTTATCTTACACTTTTGTTTTTCTACTTATAAATAGTTTTAATTTTTTTTTTTCACGTTCTATAAAGATGACACGTTTTACTTTGTTTCAACGAACTTCTTTTCCTGGTGACAGATTTGTCCGTATATGAATCCCTTTATTTCAGTATTACTCTAATTAATGTATACCTTTAATTTTATATAAAAAAGTAAAAAAATACTTGTAATCTCAATTTAAATTATCATGTAATTAATATAGTTAGTTAGATATAAATACAAATACTTTCAATTTAGGGATTAATAAGATGTAAATTTCTTAGGCTGCTAGTATTGAAGCTTTAAACTAAAAAAAATATGTTTGTTTAGAAAAGATTCATTGAGTTTCAAATATTTCAAAATATGCACCCAAGAATGTGATCAAGTGATTTGAATGTGCAGCTTGTATATCGCAAGTCATGGGTTAGAAAGGTTTAATTTCAATGCAAGGAAATATTATTATTATTATTTAAAAAGATATATAACTTTTATAATTATAAAAATTCATATAAATTTAATTAAGTATCAAATTATTTTGAAAAAATTAATCCGGTAAGTTTTTTAAAGGATAAATCTCAATTTAACATCACTTTTATGATTTGAATTGATATTTTTTTAATTATAGACGAGATTATTTTATCATCTAAGTAAATTCTGATCGTAAAGCCGTAAATTAATAACTTAGATGACTGGCTCCACCCTCCAATTTCTATAGTAGAAGTACTAATCAGTAACGATTAAAGTGATAAGTGGGCTGCCTGCTAATCGCACACGTCTGAAACCAGAAGTGTGAACCAGACAGCCCTCTTGGTAATATTTAGCTACCAATTTTTGGCTTGTGAACAACAAACATGGGATGTCCCAACAAAACCCCAAACACAACCGCCCAACCCCAAACCAGAAGATATAAGAGAGGCAACTTTAGTAGTATCAGTAGGAATAATATTACACTTATTTCGTTTCTATTTATAAGTTATTTATGGTTTTTTTTTATTCCTAATATAAATCATTATTGATAGTTTAATGAATATTTTTCTCCATCAAATGGACATTTTGGAAAAAATAAAAAAAAAATTCTATCTTAATATTGATAAATACGTTTTAAATGACTTATAAATATGAACGGAGAATAATTATTAATATATATTCAAGATATAGACATTAATGCAGTCATGACTTTGATAAAGTCATGCAATGTTTAGTAATGTCGTCCTGTCTTTATACAGACACAGACGTTAATAAACCAAACACACAGAAAGACACTGTCATATGTTGATGGCGACTAAGGCAAATGGATCATCAGTCTCGACTCTCTCTTTCTCTCTGTATGTGGTCCGAAAGCCAAAGGTAAACTAAGAATGAAATAAAAGAAAAGGCAAAAAAAAGAGACCCTCAGGAGTCATGCTGGCAACTTTCTTCCTCTGCAGACCATTTCACTGTTCGAAAATCACTATACAGAACAGAAGCACTTGCACTTGCACTTGCGCCGATTAATATATATCATAAATAGAAATGCCATACAGAGTAGCAAAACTCAAATTATATTGATTATTTTAAGAAAATTAAAATAAATTTGATCAAATATTTTTAAAATTTAATATTTAAAATAATTAAATTTATTTTTTCTTAAAAAAAGAAGAATAATTAATTAATAAAATATATTTAAAAATAATAATAAAATATCTAAAAAATTAAACAAAATTATTTATATAATAACTTATAAATAGCGACGAGTACTATTTACCATAAGTGAATGACGATAACTATGCTAATGTATCGGGGTGGGGTGTGTTTTTTGACATCTCCGGTTAGAATCGCCCGCGTTCATCGTACCCTCTTGTCATCTGTCACTTTCTGTCTCCCACTACCCAATGTTCGTAACAATGACTTTTCCTATTTGGAAATTGGAGCCCATCTCCGCGCTCGGCTGTGCCTCACTCTTCTTTTCCTTTACTCATTTTGAGGAATGGTATTATGCGACCCCTTTGAGATGGGTTCAATTTTTTCTTTTTAAGTTTGTAAAAAAGATTTGAGTTTATATACTTAAATTAAATACTCCAACATAAATTTTTAATATTAAACCTAACATGTAATTAGTAATTCACTGAATTATTTGTTAACCCTATTCGATATTACTTATCATTAATTCTTTTCATGTACTTGATTAAGTTTCCTGTCTTGCATATATATAATTTTTCTAATATGTGTGACTCTGCACAATACTTTCTTGTATTTCGAATGAAACTTTTTGTCTACTGTTTTTTTTTTTTAAATTCTATAGCAAAAATGAGGTTACCCGAGCAAAGCAAATCTACATCGTCGGCGTCATCACTTGATCCTCATTGTAACCTTCTTTCCTTGCAAATTAATACCCCTCTTGATCGACCCCCTCCTGAAGAGGTATCACCTGGTTTGCCGCTCCACTCTTGTCACGACGTTCACCTTTGACGTCTTGGGTGTACTTACTCAGTTTTGAATTTTTTTTTTTTTTAAACGACTTCGTTTCGTCACATTGCACACAAATTTGGAGTGTGACGCCACACATAATATAAAAATTATTTATATATATGTATAGGATATAGAATTGAAAGAAATTAGGGTTGGAACCATAGCATTTCAATTTAGTGGGGTGAAAAGACAAAGGGCAGATTGAAATTTTTTTTTTCTTTTAGAGAGAAGCATTGGGTCCATACGAAGGGGACAAAACGTATCTTCATAATTTCATAATGGCCAATGGGATCTTTATGGCATAATTAGGGCTGCTTTTTCAAAAAAGTTTATTTGAGGTTTGAAGGGAGAGTTTCTTTTCTTTTCTTCTCTCCAACCTTTCTCCACATAACAACAGACTTAGTACGCTAAAGTTTGTTTGGATAGTAATATTTATTCTTTTAATTTCTAACGATTGAAATACTTTATTTTTTATTTTTTTATAGTATCCGGACAAGTTTATACCCTCCTCAACTCTTTGGCTTCATCAAAACTAGAGTAATACTTAATTTTCTTTTAGGCATCCTCAAGTCATCTTATCTTAATAGTGATAATTAATTTAATTAAGTTAACATTTATAATAAACCCTTTTTCCTTTTCGAATCTTTTATTTGACACTTGGTATAAAATTACTTTCTAAAGCATAAAAAAATTATCACATCCATACAACTTCTTCGAAAGTAAGGGTAAAAGAGCCATTATTAATTATTTTCGTGAAATATTGAGAGATTAGACACAAAATTACTTGTAAAAGAGTATAATCAGATTAATTATTACTCAAAATAAGTTCCGAATCTTCTATTACATCTTTTACCCCACCAATAATAAATATACAAATATATAAACCAGAAAATCTTTTTCCTAAGTGATGAAAGAGAATCTCTCCATGGGGGGATTTGTCATGTGATTATAATCTTCTAAGATAAATAAGTGGACCAATTCTAATATATCCCTGTCCCTCATAAAAATCTGGGTGTGGGGGAGGGGAATGTGTACATCAAAATATAGCTTTTAGCATAAGAAAATTTGGCCAGTCAGACATACTTATTAGTACTGCCTAACTATAATGATGATTAATTTAGCCGCATTTTCATTTTTCAGCAAAAAAACTAACCAATCATGAATTTCTAAACCATTTTTCCCAATGGAGAAATCATTATGAAAGAATTAAACAGTAACAAAAAGTAGCTGGTACTGAATTAATAACATGTATGTGGCCATAGAAACTTCATCATTCCATCATAATCTTTTTCTCTTCCAATTTTAGTAAATCCCATTTGATACTAAGTAATACATATAGGGTGTAACAATGAAGCCCTCATTGTCTAGCTATGTTATTATAGTTGGGA
>JAOXNR010054735.1:0-12063 GCA_028571225.1 Parsonsia alboflavescens | reverse complement strand
AAATAGAAGATTACTCTCTAATTAAAAGTTACTAGTTTTCATATCTGATTCTTAGGAAAGTAAAATAAAAAGAGTTAGAAATTTTACTTTTTTCAATTGAAAATTATAATAAAAGGAAATGTACATGTATTAATGCCCTGCAAAAATCTATTATATATATATATATATATATTTATTTAAAGTAGACTCCCAAACTTTAAAATACTTCAATTTTTTCATTCATTCTGAAATATGAGGCATGCCACATGTATTGTTCATAAATAAATTTTTAATTAAAAAATAAATTATATATACCAAAGGTTAGAGAGAAATTTAATTTTATATCTATTATATATTATTAAAAAATTATTCTTTTCATTTTCCAAATAATCTATCTATTATATTACATATACGAAAATGCTATAAAGCGCATTTCTTATTAAGTTTTTAACAGTCAAATTTATAAGTTAACTAATTTTTTATTTAAAAAATAATAAATTTAATCCAGTATTCCTAGGTATATTTTATCCTTTTAGGGTATAATTTATAAAATATATTTTAAAAAATAATTTTTTTATTGAAGATTTTATTTTTTAGAAATAAAATTAGATGTTGATTATTAACTTTAACAATTAGAAACTTAACTGTGCACTTTATAACATTACCCATTATATATAATTTAATTATATATTATTAAAATGGATTCTTAATCTATTATATTATAAATATTATTAAAGTAGGTTCTTCATTCTTAGTAGTTTTCCAAAGAATATATCTATTATATTATATTATATATAATTTAATTATATATTATTAAAGAGGACTCTTAATCTATTATGTGTATTACATTACATATCTCATTAAGCCAAATGTCACCAGTTTTTTCTTAAAATTTAATAAATTAAAAAGCTAATTATATATATACATTTATTATTTTTCTTGTTATTTTTATTTTAAATACAATGAAAAAAATTAAAAAATATAACAAAGATTCAATGAATTTATTCATATTAAATAATTATTTTTTAAAAAGGATAATGACTATTATATTATTTTCTAGTATTAAAATATTCAATAAATCAAAGATTCAATGAATATTGAACCGAATCTTTTTCAACTTTTCAATTATATTATAATATTTTTTTAGATTTAAAACATTCAATAAATTAAGAAGGAATTATCTCTTTGTCTCCTTCCCTATGCACAAATTTATTGAAGGTGATCTTTTGCAACTTTTCAAATTCCATACAATTAACTCTTTATTTTCCATTTTTCTATCTATGAATATCTCACCCTTGAAAATTGTTCATTCATCTACATCAATGAGACCGATCCCTCTACAATTCTCTAGTTTTTTTTCCCCCCTTCCTTTTTGAGTTTCTTTGTTAGATGATAGATGGTGCAATTGAAAAAGTGAGAAGGGATGCAAAGGGATCGCCCTAAGGATTTTATAGGTAATTGGTACTATCAAGGTTTATGTTTGAATGGGCAAGAATACACCATTTATGACTTTTGTAATTAATTCGCTCAATTTTAACTATAATATACACAAAATAATTTTTCTTCTAATTTTGATTTCTTATGTTATGCTTAGTACTCAAATGGTAGGAGAGTTTGTAACTTTCACGGATGGAGTCTACCTCATCTAAGAAAGGTGAAATTTTTTGTGGAATAAAAAATAAAAAAGCCACAGAACACAACGCATTAATGGACACTTGCAAGTTATAAATTGCAACCATTAGCTTAATTAGAACCAACCACATAAACAATTAACGGAAATTGTAATCTTATGCACCAACTTCCTTAACCTTACCCTAGAATTTCATGCAACGACAAGCAAATAATGCTAGCTCATGACTTGAATGGTTTGCATTCAGGAACTATATATACTCATATAGGAATAGTGAGAAGTGAATAATTAATTTCAATTTAAATTTTTAAAATTTAATGAATTGTGAGAAATTATCAGAAGTCTGTATGTCCCCAAAATTAATGTCATGACAGAGAGAAGAAAAATATGTATATAATTCCCATTAATTTTATTAATCCTTCTACCCCTTGAATTGCCATCAAATGCCAACATATTCTGAGCATTTTGTGGTGACCATATCAGCATAAAAACATAAACGATTTGAAAATTAAATTTAATTATTTTCCGATTATGTATATTTATCTTTTTGTTAATTTATATGGAGATTTATTTTTTCTAATTAAAAGGTTTTATTAAACCGAAATATAAACAAATTACACAGATGGAATAAAATTCCATGACAATAGGAAAAGTATCACATTCCAATCAAACTAAGCAGGGTGAAACACAATTAAAGGAAAATAAAACAAATATAATAGAATTTGTCTTCTGAAAAGTAATTCCATCTCCTCAAATAATTTCAACATTAAAATTTCCATCCAGAAGTAACTTCTTTTAAAACTCTTGACTCCTTATGTAGATATCCTTTTAGTCTTAAACTGGGCGGGGTCGAGGACAAGACAGATACTTTAATAAACAGTCCCACGCGTCACTTGGCCTAACCTGCCCTTCCCTTATCTAGAAATAACGTCACCTCGACTCAGTCGGGTAAGTGTGGTTGGCTCATGGAAAGGATCGTATGACACATGTGGCTAATCCACTGAAAATAGAGATTTGGTGGGTTTAAAGGGGGGACTAGTCTAAGGGGCTCATTTAGTTTTTGTTTTTAAAATATACATCTTTCGACTATTTCTCAATTACTTTCTGATAGTATTTGACAATTTTATTAATAAATTATTTGACAATTTTATTAATAAATTTAAGTATTTCAATAAATTTTTTTAATCTTTTTTAATTTTAAATTTTAGAAATAACAAATTATAAAAAATTTATCATTATAATTTAAATAGGAAAAAAAATATCAAATAAAAATAATCCATAATTAGGGGGGGCCATGGGCTTTTAAAGATGACGTTGGACCACTCTTTAAGAATAATGCATTTAACCGTTTCTTTATGAACATTTAAGTCGGACATGCACAGATCGTATGACACGAGTTCAAATCCTCCTAATATATTTTTCAATAAATAAAACATTGAGATAAATGAAAACGGTCCGGAACATTGTTAAAAAGAGGTGAGAGAAAAATGAATAACGCATTCGTCCAACTTGACAATAATTTATAGGACCCAATAGAGCTATGGTGGGTTTCCAAGCCTTGTAGGTCCATCCCGACCCGTTCCCTTTGATATTCTTATCATTTCCGTATTTTGGATAGCTGCAAAAGAAGAAAGGGGGAGTCTGTTTCCATCCACACAAATAACTGTATTAATGCCCTCATATGCACCTTTCAAATGTATTGTATCTTGGATAATGACAAGGTCTCATATAATTCAAACCCTCAATCGAAGGATCAAATGCAGAAAATGACAGTAGAAAAAGCTCCTTCTACAGCTTTATGCTGGTCACTATGTCAGGCATTGTAAGTTCCAAGATTTAAATGAGTCTTTTGGAGTTCCATAAGCTATGTCCTTTGCACACTGTAAAGATCTGCAAGTTTTGATATATCGTAGCTTCACCCCATAATTTTCCTGTATGTCTTGAATCATATTTTTAGGGATATGCTTTGCATCGACAATTTTATCAACATACACACGACCAATTGTTAATGCACTTACATCCCTATTTTGGCTTTACTATACAGTTTGAATGCAAGTGTGACTCAGGACAAACTTGTGAAACACCATAGATAGCATCCAGCTCTACACTATGCATGTATCATGAAAGTACAATCTTTTTAATTCCTGCATTATGCTTTGAATCTTGCCTTATTCGAACGTACCATATGATAGGAAAATCTGTTTTCAAGTGAATATTAACAGACTGCTACTGTCAATTCATTCTTACTGTTAAAAATCGCATCCTTCCCTATCAAACCCACTAGTGGAATGCTTTCATCTTCGGAATGATGCACCTCTTTATCCTCACCCTAATCCATGTTTGTGAATTGACTAGAAGGGTCTAATATAAATTGCTCAAAAGGAACTAAGTGTCTAATCCCATTGTTGAAGTAGTCATGGATATCATCTTCAACACTACGGATATATTCTTCTTCTTAATCATCATCGGTGCAAATATTTCCAAATGGCCCAGGTTCATTGTTTAGAGGTGCGAATGTCCTATTCAGATTCCTTTCATATACTTTAACAAAATCAACCCTTGCGTGAACACCACGACACTGTAATATTTCAATTTAGTTAACGACTACGATTTTAGAACCAGCTTCCCCCTTCAAATACATGATCCTGTATATATCTTCAATTTTCATTAATTTAATACTTCTATCAAATAATCTAGATATAATTGAAATTTTTATGTTGAATTGATTTAAATCAATCTTCATGCAGTCCGCCTTAGTTCTCCTAAAATCTTCATAACTGATATCATTTGGTATGACTACCGGACAGCCCCTCACTTAGAGAGCTATCGTGAATAGAAATAGTCATACAGTGACTACCGGACACTGTATGTTTTATTTGGGGGTGCAATGATAGTTGGGGATGTGTTGAATGTTGAGGGATAATATAGTAATTACATGTTAAAAGTAAATAAATGTTAGTTTTATTTTTCCTTTTTAAAGGAAAAGTCAAAATGGATATAGTGTGAAAAGTTAATTTTAGAATTGGATAAGTTATGAAAAAGATCCATTAGATAATGAACTATTGATCCAAAGCCATCTCTGGCGATTAATCAACAATTCGAAGTGCTTTTCTTGCATATTCTTGATATTTGTAAAGATTTGAATAAAATAGAAATCGTTGTATCTAAATTGGCTAGATAAGAAAACAACCCAATATTTAAATATATTTCATCCAATCCGATCCAATCCAAATGACGTTGGATTAAACCTATGTATATAAAATTTTAAATAAAATTGGACTGATTATATTTGAATTAGATTAAATTTTATCCAATTTCAAATATTATCAATTAAAGATAAGATATATATATAAAAAAAAACTTAAATACCTTTTTTAATTCCTGCTACCAAAATTCATAAAGAACTAAAGATTTTAAAAATGAAAGCCCTGATCATTTTGAAACTTTCAACACCTCATTTTGATTAAATGAAAAGAAGTCGGTACATAAAGTACCCTACTCATTATCCTACTTACAATATTCCAAGTTATAAATATGAAGTATCAATGATATCATAACAATATCATAACAGTGTACCTATGTCGACTAGTTACATCACCTTGTTGCAAAAGATAAATCATGTCAAAATAAAACGTGTAGGAAACAAAACATTAAAGGAGATCGATCATTGTTTAAAAACAAAACTAGGTGCAGCAGAATTTTTAACTGATAAACAAATCAAAACAATGATAATGGACCAACCCTTTTCACAATAATCCACACCTGCTTCTTACTACAAAAGGCAAATAGAGAGAATCACAAAAGAAAAAGAAAAAAAAAAAACAAAAAACAGACTTCCCACGAATACCAACCACCAAATCCACTAACCAAATTACCAACTACAAATGTATACTAATAAGTCTATAGAAATCAATAATGGGGTCCAGAAAATTAATAAATCTATAGCTTTCAATAATGAGGCCCAAAAAATTTAAAGGTCGGAAGGTCGTCACATTATTAAGAGGACCAATTTAATTTTAGCACTTACCATGATTGGGTTGGGTTGGGTCGGGTCCCCAACCTCCAAAATTTTACTCTCTTCTTTTCTTCTTGATTAAAATATTTTTTTAAAAAATCTACATAGGTATGTACACACACACACACACATTATACAATATATTCTCAACTACAAAAATTGCACCAATGGCATAATAAATTATAAAATTTAGAAATAAAAGTTGTCAAAGTAAAATAAAAGCTTAGAGGTTAATGAAGTTTCTTTCCAAAATAGAAAGCCTTTTATATATTAAAAATAAGAAGAACAAATAAATTAATATACCAAACCAAAGAAATAAATATCAATGGACACAAATTACATTTCAAAACTAAAATTAAACAAACAATTCCGGCCAAATAAAAAACTTATAATTATAATATTTTCTTTAAAATACTTTTGGCCCGACTGCTTTTTCCTTCGTGGACTCTGAATCTGAACTTCCGTATTGGGCTCATGTGTTGAGCTTTCCTTTCCCTTCCCTTGTGCTCTTAAAAAAGACGGAAACGTGAAAAACGAGGAGGGATATTCTTTGTAATATAAGTATAAAACTCCATATGTACTTTTTTGCTTTATGCAAAATAAGGCTGGACAAGACGCCTTCGCCTTCTCTCCAATACGCACTCGACGAGCGGAGCTTTAATTTAAATCTTGTTAAGTAAAACATTGCCCTTTTTCATTTACACCAACACAGGCAATTGTCCCCTTCCTTCGGCTTCTCGCTTCAGAGAGAATTAGAGAAATTTTGAGGAAAATCCCGCGGTTTCTACCGTACCAGTGAAAATCCCGCGGAGTCCTTCGTCTGGTCCTTGCCAGTCGAATGCCTAGCAAACTTCATTGCTGATAACATCGGACCTTTAGGTTTCTGTTTCTTTTTCTGTCAAAAATCAGTTTTAGTTGTTTTGAAAAATTCCTATATTGTTACTATTATAGCATGTAGAATTTTCTTATCGGTTTCTAATGTTAAATTTCCACATGCTTGCAAGAACGTTATACAAAAGAGACACTTGCTGGAAATGTCGCATATTGAAGCACTTGAAGTTCAGAAACCAATTCCTGGCTTAAGCAGAAATTATCATGAATTTCTCTTGGATCACATTCTTAAGAGATTCAGTATTATAAGAAAAATGTTTTTCTCTTACAAGTGAATTTGCACTTTACAAGTTTCCTTTAAATTTAGCACTTGTTTTGACATTGATGCAGATTTGTTAATCTAAATAGCTCTCCGGTTCTGGGCATGGGCAGAGAGTTTAGTTGGTTGAAGTATGCAAAATAGCTATCTTGATTTGTTTCTTTCACCATCTGGCTAGATACTTACCGTAATCTTTAATAGTAATTGCTGAAGTCTCCAGTATCATATACTACTTAGCTACTTCATTTTCTTTCTCTTTATTCGTGTCATTTACGGAGTTGAACACTTTCTAATCCAATTAGGCAAAGAAAATGCCTTAGACAGTATTTTAGGTTTCTAAAGAGCAAAGGCTTCAGATCTCAGGTTTTGAAGTTAAGTACATTGATTGTGCCTTTCCTACAATGTGATAGAGATTGCAATTGCTTGCTTCTTAGGACAAAATGTTTTCCTGCGAATTTGGTTTCCTCCATTAAGTGATCACAAAAGATTTACCAGTCTCCTTCCCCTATCTTCTTATGCCCCCAAATAGGCCAAACTGATCCCCAACCTCCTGGTTTCAGTTGGGAGAAATTCAATATATTACTCTCTAGACTCTGAATGAAGAGTTTAGCGGTCCTCGAGTAGAAGAGTTCTGGCAACATATACCAAGGATGAGGTCTGTGCTTTGTTTGCATGATATATTCTTTGACTTTTGATTCAAAGTAGTAATTCCACCCCAGATCTACTTGTGATCCATGCATAGTAGTACAGTGAATCTTTTACACCACTTGCATGTCACCACCTGCAAAGACCCATTTTTCAATTCCAAATGATAATACCCATTATCCCTAATGCATATGCTGATAAATATTTCACTTCCTAGGCACATCTCAATTACCACGGTACAACAGCAGTTTAGAAGAAATAGCACTGAAGTACAGATATCCTAGCTTAAGCATGGTGCACTCAACCATTTTCTTTTGTCAAGTAGCCAAATCATTGTATGCATCTTGAGCTCAATTTCCGCTGGTCAGAAAAAATGCATTTAATTAGGGATTATTTACTGCAAAGTTGGCTATTTAGTTTACATTATAGTCACACATCATGTATTACTTGCATTTTATCTTATTCATGTCTTTGATCTTGATAGAATCTAATGCTATCAATTTAACTGATAAATAAAAGTAATAAACTAAATAAGTAAATCTTTACCGAAAGTAAATGAACACAAGATATAACGAGATTCATCCATTAGAAAAACCAATATTAGGCTACGTCCTTAAGGCTTATTCCACCTCTAAAATCCATTAAAATGAAAAGATTACAATAGATATTGCAAATTACAATAGAATCCCTCTATTCTAATACAAACTTATTCTAACTTTTACCTTATCAAACTACAACAAGAATCCCTATTGCTTATATCTTTAAGAATCCCATATCTTTAAGAATCCCTCTGAAGGAGACGAAACTTATCTTGAAGTCGAACTCCAGCTGAGTTCTGGAATTGTTTTGCAAGAAACTTTGTGACATTCCCGTGACACGCTTGTAATAGTATTGTAGAGATGCTCCTCCCGAGATCTGAAACTACCGTAAATATTCTCAAGAATATTTATAAGGATTTTTCAGCATGGACTCCTCAGCATATACATTCAATCATTCTCAAACTCAATCACTTAAAGATATCAAGAAGAATATATAAAATATATTAATTGCTAAAAGATAATCAATATCTTTTTAGATATGAGAATATTCCAAAGATAATTATGAAGATACCAATTCAGAATAAACAACCAACAAATCTTCATAAATTTTAATCTAACTTAAACACTAATTTGATCAACCTGTAATATTCAAAAACTAAAATAATAATAGCCCTAATGAATTATTAAAACCCAAAATAATAGCCAACAAATATCTAACAAACTCCCCATCTGGCATTATTTTGGCAAAACACAAATAACAAAGGTTTTTGAATATAATAAGCAGTAAACCAGAATCAATGTAAACCACAGAAACTCAATTATGTAAATCTGCCTTGGGTGAAAAACACCCTGTAACATAAATAAAATGCAGTACCCAAGACGTAAAGAACAAAGAAAAAACAAAACCAAATGTTATTAGAACATTAAAAAACAGAAAGCCATAACAAAACTACAACCAGTAGAGCCAGCAGTATGAATGCATCTCCCCTTTTTTGACAACAACAATGCCAAAGATCACTCATCAGAGTCAGAGGTGGAAAAATCATCAACTTGGGAAGGAATAGCCATAGAGACGGCCTGTTCCAGAGTAGTGACAGCCTGATGAAAAGTAATTATGGCTTGTTGAACTTGAAGCAAGGCAGCAGGTAAAGGAGCTAGAGCTTGTTGCAACTACACAAGATGTTTGCGAGACATGCCAGAAGAAGAAGAGGGATGGATTGAGCAGAAGATTTCATGTCATTCACTCGTTTCCCTTTGAACAACCGGGCAGAAACTTTGATCACCTTGGAGGGATAGATTGGTTCTCCAACAGTGAAATCCCGACCATTGTGTTGTTTGAGAAGGATCGATCTAATGAGAACGGGAAAAGATAGACTGCCATAGGTGTTGTCCCACTGCTGGTAACCACAGATGAACTCATAAATATGCTGGCTATGATCAAAGACAGAGTTACTCCCAATGGAATATAAGAGCGGTGCATGATCACCAAAAACCATGGAAAAGTGAGTACATGGGAACCAATTTGATTTAGAAATTTTGTGTAGACTGGAGTACTTGGTGGAAAGAGCAGAAGCTTTAATTGCATTGTCATGTGGCCATTGCTGCAAATGACCTTCAGTTCAAACTCAATATCATCAAAATTAACAGAGGAAGGGTCCGTAGAGCCTGAAGAGCCATCAACCTCACTCACACCCAAGTATTCTCTAATCAATTTAGCAGAGAAATCAAACAAGTGACCTCTGACATAAACTTTTTGAAACATTGAACTTCCAATATTCTTAATTTCATATAGATTCACATAGAAATCACAGACCAAACCCTCTATATAGAAAGACAATTGTGAAACTGATTTCATAAAACCTCTGCGAGACAAGAAATCCAAAATTCCTGCTTTTTCATGACTTGGAATATCAATGTTGCATTCCTCTTTTATTTTGCATGAGACAATGGTGTTCCAGTGATTAACACAACGTTCATTTAGAAACTTTTTATTGAGGGGTTTAACAAAGTGTACCAATGGAACAGAGCGAGGAGGAGATGAGTCTTGTGGAGCGGTGAAACTGGGCTCGTCATCTTCAGGATCAGAGGAGTCCATGGTGCCCAAATCGATGTGTTGAGCAGTGGATGTGGACACATGGGCTTTAGCTCTCGTACCATGAAGTTGATATTTTCTGGATCCCACAGCACCATGTTTAATTTTATTAGTGGGTTCGCTAGAGATTGTAGAAGGAAGAGACGACAGCGCCGGGGCTGAAGGACCAGTGACAGGAGTTGGAATCGATGGCTGAGGACTGACAGCAGATGGAGTGTGACTTCATTCAGCAACAATAGCCTTCAAGACTTCTTGAAGATGTGGATTTGGAGAAGAGTAGAGATGTCACCGGCACCAGTGGGAACATTGTCACTCGGAGGTGGAGAAGACACCGCAGGAGGTAATGGAGACTCAGTAGGTGGTGGTGTAGAACTGGAAGAGGATGTTGATGGAATGACACCTCCCTTCTTCTTCCAAGCAATGTGTTTGACCCGAACCATGGTGATATCAAGAGAAAACTGAACAGGTGATGCACAATTTGAGAGAAAAAGATAGATGCACACAACAATGGCGGTGAAAGTGGAACATATAAACCCTATCTGATAAACACAAGAATGGTAATATGTAGATATACTCCGGGTTTTGTGCCAAAAATATCTAGGGAAGATAGAGGGATTTTTTGAAAAGTTCTCCTTGAGTTTGGAAAGAAGTCGAAGACTAGAAGACTTTGAGCATGAATCATGATTTTGTAATCGCCAAGAACCTTAAACCAACCAATAGAATTTAAACATAATATCACCCGAGAAAAACTATAGAAAATAATATATATATATATTTTATATATATATATTTATTATTATTATTTTAAAAAAAATAAGACAGTCTCCTTTAAGATGAGAAGTTCAGCTTGATTATCCTGATAAGATCACATTTCCCACTCATATTCAAGATTTTTTAAACTTAAATTAAAAATATAGAGAGAAAAAATACCTTATCAAAGTACCAGAATTTTGGTGAGGGTGTGTGTACATGATGGAAATCAGCAGGATCCTTCAATCTGAGATAGTTTCCACACACCCACAATGTAGCTCCTTTCAAGATTGTTTATGCATAGTTTACTGCATACAGAAGTGGTGGTAACTCTTTTCTCAGAAAATATGTAGTTGAAGCCGAACAAACATTCCCTTGTTCCTCCTTGTCATCTAATTTGAGATAGTTTTCACATTTCCACTGAGATAGTGAAGGTAACTCTTTTTTCAGAGAAATAAATGATTCTTTGTCGAAATCATGTGACATTCCCTTGTTCCTCCTCGACATTTTTTTTTTTTTTTAAAGGAACTTGAAGAAATCAATCATGTTTGTGTAAGTGGAACAAAATTCAAGTTTTATGAAAGATATTTTGACACTGTGACTATATGCAAAATTTAAGAATAATAAATCTTTTATAATGATGAAGAAAAAGAAATCGAAATAAGATAATCCTCCTGAACCATTATCCTATTATAAGGCAACTGTCATACTTGTTTTATTCATATATCAATAAAACAGACTCCTAAAGCTTTCCTTAATGATTCAAATGTTTTAGGTTTAGTAAAAATGTTAACCAATTGTTTTTCCGATGATACATGCTCAATGACAACAGTCTTCCACTCTACTAATTCTCTAATGAAATGATGTCTTATGTCAATGTGTTTAGTGCTAGTGAGTAGAACAGGATTTCTAGATATATCAATGGCACTTTTATTGTCCCAGAACATAGTAAACATATATTCAATAACACCGTAATCCTTTAGCATTTGTCGCATCCATAATAGTTGTGTACAGCAGCTTCCAACAGCAATGTATTTTGCTTCTATAGTTGATAAAGATATTGAATTCTGTTTCCTACTGTACCATGAAACAAGATTGTTTCCAAGGTAGAAACATCCTCCCAAAGTACTCTTACGATCATCTAAGTTTCTTGCCCAGTCTGCATCTCTGAAACCTGCCAAAAACACTGTGGTATCAGTAGTATACCAGATGCCATAATTTGATGTAGTATTGACATAGCGGATAATTCTTTTGACAGCCATC
>JAOXNR010054734.1:0-12063 GCA_028571225.1 Parsonsia alboflavescens | reverse complement strand
AAAACAAAGAAACAAACCGAACAATGTACCTTCGAACACCCCCTACCTTTGTCTTCTTGATTTCTGAAAACAAATATCAACAACCGAACACAATAAAAAGCTAGTTTTTTTTCTTTCTCTCCTATAAGGGAATGGTTCTTTGAGAAGTTTTCTTAGCTATGGTTCAAAACTTCTGATCAAATGAACGATGTTAGTTGTAGTTTCTTCAATTCATTTTACGGGTAGTTGGATTCGGTTGGGTGTGTTGAATGCTGAGGGTTGAAGAATTGGATAAATAAGAAATTATTGTTTTAATTTGGGTAAAAATGAAAACGCCCCCAAAATTAGCCAATGCATCCGTTGCCCAATTTGCTTCCCAAAAATAGGAATGATTGAAAAGTCACATTTATCCAAAAGTCCGAGTAATTGGTTGAATAATTGATGAAGACCCGAAATTGTAGATCTTCTCTTCAAAATCATAGAATAAAATACCTGAGAATCCGTTTGAGCTTTGAAGTATCGCTTTTGTCCATCCCTTTGCAAGACAATATTTTAAACCTTCCACTGCTGCATGTACTTCAGCTCCACCATTTCAGTTGAACTAAAGTTGAGTGCTAAGAAAGTATTTAATCTTTCTTCACAGAGAACTCAGTTTAATTAGTAATTTAAAGCATTGACCTACTGCTAGTTTTTAAGTCAATTATTATTAAGTAAAAGAAATGCATAGACCTAGGAAGTAGAACATGGACATAGTAGTTCCCAAGTCCTCCTATATTGCGGGACAGCAATTTTCCAGCTCATATTCACACTTGGATTCTCTGCTACTCCAACTTCAGTTGTAACTTTTGACATTTTTTGGCAAAATATGAGACTTGATCTGGTCGGATCCTAATATAAATACCTATACAATCTTCTTCAACTCATGAAGGCTCCAACGAGAACGAGATCATGTCCGATAAAGGAGCTCTCATTCTTCTCTTATTTCTCTTCATATTTTCAGCCCAGCATATCCCTCCTGCGTTGCCGACAAGAGTCTTATTAGAAGATCGTCAGCGTCAGTACATGCACAATACTTAAACTTAATATTCTTCTGTAAGGCTCTGAAAATATTTTTGTTTATCTCTGCAGCTGATCGTCACGATTCTCACGGACCTATCACTAAACCTGGTCGTCCATGTCGAAGTTGTACGAAGAAATGCCTCAGAATTGGTAACCAAATGGAACCCTAGGGATAGAAGAGGGAGCACAACAAGGACGAAGCCAGCCAGATTCTTCTTGATTTAGAAAATTTGCTACCCTAACTGTACATGTTCTTATGTTGGCTTGATTATTAATGCTGCTCCTTGATAAATGTTCATAACTGGGAATTTGCTCCCTTATCTATAATAAAGTAGATCTTGATTCCTGAACATAGCTTGTTTGATGTGATGACACAATAAGTATCGCTCTCTTCCCTCGTATGGGTTTGAATGCCTTAATTTCCATTTTTAAATTTCACAATTAAATGTCTTATTTTTGAAAAATAAATAGAGTTTTAATATTGTTAGTATTTGAACCGGTTTGAGGCCCGACTAAAATATTATATGACATTCATATTTGACTAGGAGTTATAATTGGATTCCAAGTAATTAATTCCTATCGGTTAGGAATTAGGATTACTAGAGATAGTTTATTTATCTCAATAATAATCTTCGCCTCTTAAGGGAAAACAAAATGTAGACAAAATACATCGCACATTTAGAAATAATTATTCTTTCTCTCTCCCTTCCTCTAGCATGTGTATTCACTTTTGACACAGGAGCTTGAAGCGTGGAACACATGAGTAACTGTGTTACTATAGTAGATGTCCACAATTGTAGAGATAGCTATAATTAAGTCTTGTCGATCCTCCTTTCACATCTAGTTAATTCAAAACAACAGGTTTGTACCTGAAATTCCAACAAAGATAAAAGTCTTATTAACTACATTTTTAATTTAATGTTTAGATCTATTTGGAGGAGGGTCCTATAGTTAATTTCATTAATGAGAAAGATAAATTGATAACTATTATGAAAGTCAAATGCATTTCATTAAATTGAGAGATAAAACAAATATTACATTTCTCATAATATTAAAAGCATAAATCTCTAAAATAAATTTCTTTTAAAAGGACCTATTATATCGATTAAAAATAATTGGAGGACCTAAAATATGAAAACAAAACATTGGGGACCTGAATTGAAAATTAAATACTAAAATAAAAACATTAGGGCCTACCTTGATAGTTGAAAATTGTTTGGAGACTAAATATTACAAATAGAATTATTTAATAATATTTGTTTAACTAAAATTTTATTATCATGACTATATCATATAGAAACCAATATTGAATGAAAATATATGAAGAGATTATTGCCACGCATTCGCTGAAGCTTCTTCCACTCTCTTACAACCCGGTCGGTTGACTGGAGTTGAAACTGCATTCACATACCAGTTCAATTCTAAAACTTTGATGGAAGACACACACTAGTCTAGAACTGCTTTGGAAAATGTTGCTTATTAATTTTTAAAGATTTGATACTAATTTCTATTTTTCGTAAGTCATAATATATTAAATATTAATATTTATTATATTTAAGTTAAAAATGAATTATTGTTTAATATAATTGATGGGTAAAATGGGCAAGACTCGGATAAGTTAATCCAAACGGGCAAGATCCAGATAAAAGTCAACCCGAATGGGCCTAAAGGCACATGCCCTCGATACCTGAAAGTCAGACTCACAAAGTCAATGAGGACATGTGGGTAGCAACCAGTTACCACCGACCACCTAAATGAGCTCGAGCAAAGGTCTTACCAGACCTTGACCTTCGACCTGGTAAGCTCCGATCCGACCCATAAATCTTCCATATCACGACCAATGGTGCGCGACTCCTAACAACTCCCATGAGCTAAGGATAACTTGCCGCGACCTCACCAGAAGAGATGTTCGAGACTCTCAACATCCACTGGAAGGTCATGAAGTTGGTTAGCGAACTCGTAGCTCTCAATAGAGACTTGAATGACAAGATAGCTAGTCCAAGCGAAACTCCACGATTCTGAGTGCAATTGGCGGGATTCGACAGAATCCCACAGTTGCCCTGATTGTCTACTAATACGTAATGGGAGCCCCAATCTAGGAGGTAACGGATTTTCTCCTTTACTTAATTAAAATACACAATCAGTCTACGGACTAAGTAGGCAACTCTAAGAAAAACATAACAGAATAGTCTCCCTAAGGGCTGTTCTTACCTCAGATTACCCTTAGAATACTGATTTAGGCATCAGGATTACCCTGTGACCGTATTCTCTTCATTTTCTCAGGTTGTTGATCGCGGAAGTCATCAGGATCTGTGGGGTGACCCAGAGTTCATTTTGGAACCCCATCACTTCTGGCGCTATCTGTGGGAAGTCTAAAACAAAAGCCTAGCTTTCTTTCCGATTTCCAAGAAAAACAAATAAGCAATCCTGATAACTCAGTCTCAGCCGTTATGTGTTCAGCCGCCTTGCCATGGTAGGCCACCTAGCAGAACACAACTGTTCAATGGCGAAACAGTGCCAGAGATGCTACCACCGAAGCAAGCTGTTGACAATAATAATCCAGGAACTGTCACTCAACAGGATCAATAGCAGCCAACATGGTTTGTCCTATCGTAGAGGGTCTTAGCTAGCCCTCCATCTATGGAAGTGAGGACCGAGCAAGGGCGCACTGATCCTATTGCTAAAGGCAATAATCCCAAGCCACAAAGATCTGGAAGAACACAGATGACAGTTCCAGCGGACCTCTTGGAGCGGATGGTGGTAGCCTTAGAGAGGGTATCCGATGGGCGAGACTATATCTCCACTAGATGCACTTGGTAGCCTTTTTGGAGAAATTCACAGCCACCTTGAGGCCAGGTGGAATGTGCACAGCCTAGCCGGCCTCTTCCTTTAGAAGCAAGGAATGATTTCTGACTTGATGAACAAGGTCAAGAACAAGAAAGGCCACAGAGGGGAAGAGCCCAGCCTGTAACCGACCTTAGAGAGACCCTCAACAATGGAGGGGGCTATGATTTAAGAGACAGGGGTAACCAAGTAGCCATCTCAAGGAGTCAAGGATAGGATGATATCCCTGAAGAGCGGGGGAGCTCGTTACGAACTCCTCTTGGAGTAAGGATGCCTCCTCAACGTAGCCTGATCGAAATGATAGGCGATAACGCTCGAGGGGTAGCTCCCAATCCACTGAGGAGAGCAACTCCTCCAATAAATCAGGAGCAACAGAGCAATATGGATCTTACTGAGCCTTTGCTGTTTGTCCACAGCATCCGCATCGCTCGGATGCTGCAAAGATTCAAAGCCCCACACCTGGAGGCGAAATATGATGGCATAAGGGAGCCTCAACAGCACATTGGCAAATATGTCTCCTACATGGAGATGTTTGAGTACCCCGACCACGTCCGCCTTTCGGTCAACACTGACTAAATGGCCCAATCCTTGTTCAAGTTCATCCCTAAAGCAAGCATCTCAAGCTAGATACAGTTGAAGGAGCTATTCTTGAAGAATTATCAGAGCAGCACGAGGTGCAAAAAGACATCAACGACCTCTTTACCATTAAACAGAAGGTCGAAGAAAGCACCCGAAGCTACTACAGTGTCTTCAACGACGAGGCAGTTGAGATTGAGTAGAAAAATGATGCCATTTACATCACTACCTTCAAACAAGGTTTACATAGGGGGTACGTAGTCCTCAGGCTAGTCAATGCGCAAGTAAAAACCATCAAGGAGCTACAGATGCTTCTTGAAAAATTGATAAAAGATGAGGAAACCGTGGTCCTCTTTCCTGGCTTTGCCTCAGCTATTGAAAGAGACAACAAGGGGCATCCAAGGAGCCCACAAAAATCAAAGAGGGATAGGAAAGACCCTCACTCAAAAGGAGGGACCTTAGACAAGAGGAGGAAAACCGTCCTCGACCTCTTGACCACGCCTCTCAAAAAGTCACAAGCAGAAATCCTGGTCGTCATGGAGAAAAGGGGACTCTTGAATCCACCCAGGGCTCTCAAGAGTCCTGTGGCCAAAAGAGATCCAGCCAAGTTCTGTCACTACCACAAGGACCATGGCCATCTCACCGAAGACTTCTTCGACCTCAAGCGGGAGATCGAGAGGTTGGTGAAGAAAGGTCACTTGTAAGAATTCTTTGCCAAGAATGCGGGCCCTGCGAATCCACCTCCAGCTGCTCCACACAACCAGCGACATCCAGTTGGTGAGATAAATGCCATCGAAAGGAGGTCGACACGAGCTCGAGGGGAAGATTCAGAACCCCTGATAGTGTCTCTCCAGATTGGCGACTTCCTAGTATGCAAAATACTGGTGGACATTAGGAGTGCTATCAATATCCTATACTACAAGGCATTTTTCCATATAGGGATTGACAAGAGTTCACTGCTAAGGTCAGGCACTGCTCTGAGCAGCTTCAACGGTAGCACAACCTATGTTGATGGAATCCTGAGAGTCCTAACCACAATCCGGGTGGATTAGAGAGAAGTCACCAAGATAATAGAATGGATGGTTGTGGACGCCCTTGAAACTTACAATGCCATCCTAGGCAGAAGGGGGGTCGTGTAACTAAGGGCAGAAATCTCTTTGCTCAACTATAGCATGAAAATCTAGGTAGGGGACACCTGGATTACCCTCGAGGGAGACAGACAGAAGGTTGTTGAATGTTACTTGGCTGAAGGTAACGAGAAGAGCTTGGTGGAGCACAAGCAGGATTAATGTATTGACCTCCCGAAAGAGGATGGCAACCTCCGGATTCAAGCAGCTGGTGGAGGAGAGATAGTTTTCCTCAACTCGAAGTTCCTTGAGAAAGGGATCAAAATTGGAGAGTTATTACCTCCAAAGATGAAATGGACGCTTGTGGATTCTGTCCTAGAGTACCTAATTAGCTTGGCAACCCAGCGACCTCGAAGGAGTGAACAGAAAAATTGTTGAACACAAGGTCGGGCTTAAGCCGAGGGTCAAGCCAGTGAAATAGAAGAAGAGGACCTTCGCCCCTGAGTGTAATGAGGTCATAGCTCGAGAAGTCCAACCTCTTCTCGACATAAGAATTTTGAAAGAAGTGGTACACCTTGAATGGCTGGCCAACCCTGTTATAGTCCCAAAGAAAGAAGGGACATGGAGGATGTGTGTGGACTTCACCACACTTAACAAGTACTGGAAGAACTCCTATTCCGTTCCAAGCATAGATCAGATGGTGAACTCTACAGTCGGATATTAGTGGTTATGCTTCCTTGACGCTTACAAGGGATACCATCAAATCCCAATGGCTATTGAAGACATGGAGAAAACCTCGTTCATCACATAGGTTGGAATATACTGTTATACCAAGATGCCATTCAGCCTGAAAAATGCAGGAGCAGAGTTCCAGTGAGCTATGCACAAAGTCTTCAAGAAACAGCTCAGGAGGAACATCGAGGTCTACGTGGATGACATTGTGATCAAGTTATAGCCACTCAGGTCGTTGGAGAATATGAAGGTAGAGAAGATGACATGATCAAATATCTCAGAAGAGTAAGGGATATCACATCCAAACTTGAGCATTTCCTCATCGAGCAGATTCCCAGAGAGCAAAATTCAGAAGTAGAGACACCATCCAAGGGATATTGAGAATTAGTTGAAACAAATGCCAAGCTGCTCGTGGAACAATTTCACTCTCCTAGCATAACTCAAGAGAAGAGTTTAGTTATAGAGGGTCAGGTTGACTGGAGATATCCAATTTACAGATTCCTCAAGCATGGCGACCTCTCACAGGACCAAAAAGAAGCTCGCCAAGTGTGAAGATGAGCACCTCACTACGTCCTAGTAGGAGATGACAAGGTATATAGAAGGTGATACACATGGTCATTGCTTAAATGCTTGAGTCAGGGAAAAGGACAATATGTTATTGGAGAGGTACATAGTGGAATATGTGGATCACACATAGGAGTAAAGACTCTCGCCAAGAGAATCCCAATTACATGATATTATTGGCCCTCAATGGTCTTAAACATTGAGAAAACTATACAAAAGTGCACGAGTTGCCAGTTGCAATAGAACAAGTCATACTTGCCATCCACAAGGTACCAATACATTAATGCATTAGTACCTTTTGATATATGGGGCATTGAAATCCTAGGACCCTTCCTGAAAGGAGTGGGGGGGGGGGGGGTAAAGTTCCTAATTGTTGCTGTGGAGTACTTCACCAGATAGGTTGAAGCAGAGCCTATGGTAGTAATTTCATTGCCAAAGGTTCAATCTTTCGCATGGAGTAGCATTGTATACAGATTTGGCATTCCTCGAGCTATCATCTTAGATAATGGGTGGCAATTTGTTGGTGACCCATTCAAGACCTTCTGCGAAAACCTCAACATTGAGCAGAGGTTGACTTCTGTAGCTCATCCCCAAGCTAATGGATTAGCTGAGGTCACAAACAGGACCATCCTGGAAGGACTCATGAAAAGGTTCACCAAGTTCGAGCAGCAAGGTCGCAAACCTGATTGGTCAGATGAGATCCCAAGTATACTATGGGTATACAGATTCACGCCTAGAAAAGCTATTGGAGAAACACCATTCAACTTGTTCTTTGGCGTAGAGGCAGTGATGCCGATCGAGGTTGGTATGAAGTCTTTAAGATTGACTGAGTACAATTCAATCTTAAATGAGGGGGGGAGAAAGGCAGAACTCGAAATTCTCGAAGGGGTAAAAAACAAAGTAACAAAGGCAGGTAGATTCTACAAAAGGCATGTAACTGAGGGCGCACACTCCATTAAGAAGGATTGTGCGTGAGGCCATTGGAGTAGGGAGTCAGTACCTTCCATAGCAAGGTCGGGGGCCCATCTTGCAGTCCCCTCGAAGGAATGGGTCGCCAAAACAGCGCTCCCCAACCTTTTAAAAGTTGAGGCGACCTCCTCGGTGACGCTGCCCAGGAAGTCTGCTTTGGGCTCTGAAGCCGCTGGGGCCTTTCGCTTCCCAGACAAACTCTAAGAAACCTTCTTAGGTGGCTGAGAAGAAGGCGAAAAAGAGAAGCTGGGAATCTTAATAGGCCTATCAGAAGGCCCCATCCCTGCAGCCGTGGAGCCTCATTTTTTTAGCACCTTGGTCCCCTCCGTTACTACTGCTCTCCCCCTACCTTGGGGAATAGGAATCTTAACAGCAGGGGGTCCCAATAGAAGAAGTACCGACGATGCCCTGACCTCTACTCCTGGGGGCTGGGGAAGATTCTAAAGGAAAAAGCCAAGCTGAGCCCTTCATTGCTTCAAAGACAAGATGAAAAGTCGTTAGTACCGAATTGTAGGTCCATAAAAGCAAAAATTCAGCAAAGATGAGAAAGTTTCCTACCAAAAGAGGATATCCAAATAACTTTCCTAATGGGAGGAAGATTACGCTTTGCTGGGTCTCCTAATCCTCCAGCATTGCAAAGGAAGGATTCAGGCCAAATTAGGGCGGCATACCCCACCTTAGGCTTGTCTGAATCGACCAGGTCCATTAGGAAATCCCTATGTTCAGACTGTTCAACAGACAAGTTAGGGAGCTCATTGAAGAATGAGGGATTCATTCTCTAATCTGGTAAGGCTCGGATAGAACCAAATGATCTGGAAGACAAGCAAAAAAGAAGACGGGCTTCCACTCCCCCACGGAGGACTGAAAGGGACCTACTAGCTTATGTCGGGAGATAAACTAAAGGTACCATTTGGAAGATTTAGAGGCCGACGAAACGCCTAATTTGATGAAACACATAAAGAGCTCCAGATAAACTGGAACTCGGTAAAGATGATAGGTCGCTATGAAAGCGACCACAACTCGAAGAGAGTTGGGCACAATTTGGGTTAAGGAGATGCGCTAAAAGTAGGCGAGGTCAAGAAACAGGGGATGAAGGTGAGGAAGAAGAATGCCTCCCTAAAGGCAACAAAGATAAAGGACTATATGTCCATTGCATTTACTGTATAGGCGCTCATGCCCTTCGGTGGCAACTATCTCACCTTTTCCGTGTCCTCACTCACCGCATATATTCAAAGAGAGTTAGAGAAGGAGACAAGAAATGGGCTTCTATCTCAGAAAGCTCAAAGGTTTAAGTTTTAACAAATGGTGCCCTAGCTTACACCGAGGGAAGATAAAAGACCCCGTTTTCCAGGTCAACCGGAGAAGAAGAAGGTCTAATCTCTCCAGATTGGAGGAAAGGAGTGCTAGACACAGAAGATGATGAGGTTGGCACACTAGACATGTCAAGACTTTGTTAAAAGAAGCAAAAGATATGATTTTTTCAAAGAAAAAGTCAGAAAACTCACTCAGTAAAGTCTTGGAAGGAAGGAAGTTGTCCTGAAGAAACTGAATGCTTGGGCAGAAAGGGAAGAAGGAATTCTAAGCAGGAAAGTTCTATGGGTTCAAAACCAATTGTAAGTCAGATGAAGGTTTAAGTAAATCCCAAAATTTGGAGGCATCCAAGAATAAGGAACCCTCTGATTTACTAAAGCGGGTCAGTCTTCTAGGGTGGAAGTGTGTTAGCTATCCAAAAAGCCAAAAACGCTTCAATTCCTCCTGAAAAGAAAATAATAAAACAGAGCGATTCTTTAAGCTTGGAACTGGTCGGATGTTGCTAAAACCGAAATGGAGCAACTTTCCAATTTTAGACCGGCAATCAATTTTCAAAACTAAGGAGATTTGTCTTCTTCCATAAAGAGCCGTTGCAAGAAAACGACACGACCTTTCAAGTGCAGCGACCGGAAGATGGTAACTCTTAATACCTGAAGGTCAGCCTCACGAGTAGTTGTGAGAAAATAGCTTGAACTTTCAAGGTTCGTGACTTAGAGATGGTAGATCTTAATGCCTAAAAGTCAGCCCCCGACTTGCAGATGGTAGCCCTTAATACCTGAAAGTTATGCCCACGACCTAGAGATGGTAATCCCTAATACCTAAAGGTTAGGCCCTTGACCTAGAGATGGTCATGCTTGAGGTCTGAAGGTCAGACTCACGACTTAGAGATGGTAACTTCTAATACTTGAAAGTCAGATTAGTGAGTCCTGAGGAATGAGTGGGCAAGGACCTCCTACCACCGACCTCCCAGGTCACGGACCTTGAGGTCACTGACCTCCAAATGAGCACAACAGAGGCCTCACTAGACCACAACCTACAACTTGGTGAGTCCCAATCCTGCTCATGTACCTTTCATGCCACAACCAAGTATGCACAACTCTGCTTGAGGCTAAAAGATTACTAGCCAGCTTGCAACTCTCTACTAGAGACACGAATGGCCAGGTACCCCCAAAGATCGCCATTGTAAGGAATTGGAGAACCCGTTGGCAGCTATGACTTAAATATGGTAATTTAGGCACCATGACCTCTGTGCTTGTTGGGCCTAAAAGGGGATAATGATGGATAAAACGGGTACGACCAAGACAAGTTAACCCAAATGGGCGGGACTTGGACAAAAGTCAACCCGAATGGGCTTATGGCCCCATGCTCTCGATACCTGAAAGTCAGACTCAAATAGTCAACGAGGACACGTGGGAAGTGGCCAGCTACCACCAATCTCCTAAATGAGCTTGAGCAAAGGTCGTACCAAACCCTGACCTCCAACTTGGGAAGCTTCGATCCGACTCATAAATCTTCCATGCCATGACCTACCGTGCGGGACTCCTAACAACTCCCATGGGCCAAGGATCACATGGCACGACCTCGCCAGAAAAGATGTTCGAGACTCTCAGCATCCACGGGAAGGTTGCAAAGTTGGTCTGAAGGTCAGTTAGCGAGCTCGTAGCTCTCAATAGAGAAGTGAATGGCAAGATCCAAGGGAAACTTCAAGATTTTGGGAGCAATTGGTGGGATTCTATAGAATCCCACGGTTATCCTGATTACCTACTGTTACGTAATGAGAGCCCCAATACAGGAGATAATAGATTTTCTCCTTTACTTAATCAAAATACACAATCAGGCTACGGATTAAGTAAGCAACTCTAAGCAAAACATAATAGAATAGTCTCCCTGAGAACTGTTCTTACCCATATTACCCTCAAAATACTGACTTAGGCATCAGAACTCTTCCCTGGATGACAATCCACTCCGGTGACCGTATTCTCTTCATTTTATCAAGTTGCTAACTGAGGAAGTCATCAGGATCTGTGGGGTGACCCGTAGTTCATTTTGGAACCCATCAATAATATATAAAATATTGATATTCAAGATGAACTAATAATAATAAAGTAGTAAGATCGAGTCAAACTTACAACCTTCATTATGTAAGTTTCACCTTCGAATCACTCGCCATATCCTTAGGTGCATACAATTGCATACTTACAATACAATGAGCCATACAAATATGCTTACCTAACTATATCAATCAAGTTATTCCAAAGGAGTTGGACCAATTACCTTTCATAAATATAAATTTCATGATTAATTCTTTTGAGTTAGTTTTCCATCAAAATAAATTTTTTAATGAAATAAAAAAGCAGGAAAAGAAAATGATATAAAGACAGAAAACAAGGAACTCAAAAGACTTTTTGGGAGGAAAAGTAATGAAATAAAAGTAAAAGACATATAAATATTTTCATGATTAATTCTTTTAAAATAGTTTTACATCAAAATCAATTATTTATAAATTTTTTTTACAAGTTTGAATTTTAATAAATAAAAAACAAATGAAAATATTCTGTATTAAACCATCTTGAAAATATAATGGCATAAAGAAACACGTAGTTGATATACCATAAAATTTTTGAATCAATTTTTAGCTGTCAATTAGTTGAAATGTTTCAAAATAATTATCATGGATCACTTAATCAAATTTAAAAAATTTTAAAATAATTACATGAGTTGATAGAATTTAATTAACAGAATATTCATTCAATCAAAAAATATTATTTTTATTATATTCCAAAAAGTAATATTATATATATATTTATATAAAACGACGTCGTTTTGGCATGAACAGTGTTGAAAATTGGACCAAAACGATGTCGTTTTGACCCGTAGCACACAAATTCTGTGTGCTACGTAGCACACAGCAGCATTCCTGATATATAATATACAGAAATGCTGCTATGTGCTACGTAGCACA
>JAOXNR010054733.1:0-12063 GCA_028571225.1 Parsonsia alboflavescens | reverse complement strand
TTGAACTTGAATCTTCTCATCTCCTCATTTGGTAGCTTCCATGAATTACCCCATGCCATGTATGCTCCTTGATCTCCTTCAACAAATATGTTGCTGCTAACCCATGTGGGTCTTCAATATCTCCATTCTCATCAAAAGATGATATGTCTAGTTGGATGTCCTCTTCTTCTTCAACCTCTGGTAATTTGGCATATAGCTTTTACTTCTTTGTTTTTTTTTAGATTAGAATCCTGCTTCTTCCTTTTCCTGAACTTGTCAAAGAAGCATCTTCAACTACTTTTGGAGTTGATTCATGTTTGGCTTCATTAGACCATCCTCTAATTTTTATCTCTCTACGGAGATATTTGACCATGTCTAGTATTTCTATTTTTTGAAGTTCCATCCTATTATAAAATTGATCTTTCTTTTAGAGAAAAATTTACAATACTAGATAAAGTCAGGATGATTTTCTAATTGTTCATCCCTTACAATACTTGATAAAGTCGGGATAATTGTTCTTTTTCTCCTTATAGAGGATCTCAGGAGTGGCACCAAATTAGTTCCACCAATGGAAAAACCATTAAGGGAATATTATAATTTCATTTCTATCATACTTGACAAACCAAGTATGACTGGCTTCTTGAAGGAACAAGAAATTGTTTCATGCATCCAAATAATCAATATAATTGTAACAAGTTGGTCCAAACGGAGCTTTGAATTGAATTGGTGTATAAAGGGTTCTGGTTTTCTGGTACTCCAAGACTCATAAAACATTCTCGTAAAAAGTTCTATTTTTTGAGGGATCGCTATTGAAGATATAGCTACCCTGCTGGTATGCATTTGGTAAAAATGTTTTTACAAATTCTTTTTCTATCAATTGTGCAAATATATTTTCACCTGGGAGAATGGGTAAAATAATTTTTTAAATGAATTCATTTTGTTTTGCTGGATTAGTGCTTTGGACTTCTAATTTCTTTTTGGTGTTTGGCGGGACGAAAGAGCAGGCTAGCCGGTATTCATTTTTACTTTTTTGGTTTTGCTAGTTTATGGGCTTTTTCTGAGTTCTGGCTTTGCTGGATTCTGGTCTATTTGGAGTAGTTGCTTTACTGGCCATTGGGCTAGTGAGAGGTGGAAAATTTCCTGGTAGGTGTATCTATTTTTATTAGTTAAGACGGTCGTTCTGGCCCTCAACCACTGAGGGGTGATCGGTGAAGGCCTCATGTCTTCCCTGCAAAAACTCTCTTGTAAGGAAATCTACTACTGAATTTTTATCTTCATTTATTTTATTTCAAAATCAAATGCAAATAAGATGGCTTGCCATCTAGCAAATATTTGTTTTGAAACCAAAATTTTAACAATACATCTTTTGTTGACTTATAGTCACTTCTAATAAAAAAATTTTTTACTTATCAAATCAACTTGAATTTTTGAAATACATAATACTATTGATAAAATCTCTTTTTTAATAGTACTGTAAGTTTTCTAGCTTTTAGACCAAAGACCAGAATGATACCGGACTATCTGTTCAGATGAAGATTCAAGTTTCTTCTGTTTGAAGATCCAAATCCGATTTCAGAGGCATCTGATTCTACTATCATGAATGCCTCAGGGTCTGAGATACTCAGACATGGGAGTTTTTGGACAACTTGTTTTAAATATTGAACAGTTCAAGTCTGTTCTGAACCCCAAGGAGTTGGATTCTTTTTCAATCGATCATAGAGGGGTTTGCAAATGAATTTCAAATTTGGAATAAAATCAGCTACATAATTAAGGCATCCTAGGAACTTTTGCAACTGACTTTTATCTCTAATTTCATCTGGAAATTCTATGGATCTAGTTTTAGGTGTGTAAAGTCCTCTATCCAAATCATGACTTAAGAATCTAATCTTGGTCTGCAATAATTTCATTTTATTGAAAAATAAAGGTATATAAAAGTAGACTTAACATAAAATATAATTGGAAAATATCTAAAATAAACCATTATATGAAATTTAAAAAGAATTGTATTAACTATTATGAATATAATTAATTGCATCTTTCTATAAAAAAAAATTGAAATTACACATAAATATTTCTTATTTTTTAATTATAGAAACGATGTTAATTTAAACGGGTAACGATGACAAATTAATTTACCTTTTTAATTACATTTTACTTTATTTTTATTTTATACTCGATTAGCGATTATTAATGACTTAACGCTTATTTTAATGATATTAATTTACATTTTTAATTACAATTTTTATAATAACATAATAAAAAATATATATTATTGATAATTCAAAAATATTATTAATGGCATGTTCAGCTTTCTTTAAACGGGTATTGAGAACATATTAATTTACCTTTTTTATTTTTATTATTTGATACTTTATTTGAGATTATTAATGACTTCCCCCTTATTGCTTTAATGATATTAACTTACAGTTTTTAATAACATAATAAAAAATATATATATTATTGATAATTCAACAATATTATTAATGACATGTTTAGTTTTCTTCTTACTTTTTGAAGTTACGTTTTGATTTTAATTTATTATATATATCTAAGAATAAATCAAAGATGATTTTTCCAAAAAGATTTTTCATATTTTTATTGAATTGTTTACAAAATAAAAGGATAATAATAGTTTTAATTAAATAAATATTTAATAAATTCAATTAATTATATTTGTGAATAAAATTAATTAAATATTAATTTGTTAAAAAATATAAATCTTTTATTCTTAACAAATTATTTATAAAATAATATGTTCATAATATTTTTAATGAAATATTTATTTTATTAGAATAAAAAATTTTCAACTTATTTAAGTAAATAATGATAACATATTAATAAATAATATTGTGGAATATAATCAAATAAAAGAATTTACATACAATATAGGTTATCAATATCAATAAAAATTCATAATGAAATTTAAAACCGTATTAACTGATATGAACTTAATTATTTGCAGTAATCTAAAAGGTGACACATAAATAAAACATTTTTCATTTTTTGAAAAAATAATGATTAATAATGCAAAAAAAAAAATAAATGTTTTGATTTTTTTGAATTTTGATTTTGAAAATATATTAATTTGGATGGTTGATGGGGAACTTGTTGAATTACTTTTTTCACCTTTCTATGCATCGCGTTGATATTATACTGATTTATATTAAGAAGAAAAACCCAGTAGATTTATTGCCAGATGGATATTGATTTAACTTAATCTAGGGGTGTTTTCACAATCACCTAATTTGAGGGGAAAGATTTCAATACTACCCAAATCTGTACAACATTTCATAATTTATCCAACTCTAAAACTGACTTTTCACTCTATACCCATTTTGACTTTTTCCTTAAAAAAGAAAAAAACAAAACAAACTTTATTCACTTTTATCATGTAGTTACTATATTGCCCTCAACATTTATAATAGCCCAACTACCTCTCTACAACTGCTGTAAAACCGGATTGAAGACCATATTGATGAAGTTTCCTTGTTGAAAGTTGAACTTCAAAAGGAACTCATTCTCCCTATTGAAGAAAAAAAAAACAATCAGCACTTGGGTTTGGGAGAGGAGTTGGTTTTTTTCTTCACAAGATCAAGCTCGCATCACGTCATTTAGAATAAAATGGTTGTTCAGGGTTTTTTTTTTTTGTTATGGTGTTTTGATTCCTAAGTGCCGTTGGGTTTTTCTGGTTTGACATTTTGTGTTGTTTGTTTGGTATAAGGAACGAAAGAAAAAAAGTTGCTTCTGTTGAGCGTTTGGAGTAAGCAAAGTTTATTTTCTTGGTTCAACCACCTTCCAGTTGATAATTGCAACCTTCGAAGGATTATATCGACCTTTAGTTTTTTACAAAAAGTTCAATAGACCATCCATGAGGTCAATTAAACCTTCGAAGGGATTTTATTGACCTTCCATATGTTCACCTCAACCTCCAAGCATTTTTTTCTGGTCATTTTTTTCTTTCAAAAACTATGTAGACCCTTTTTTTCTTTGAAAAACTATCCATAAGGTCAATTAGACCTTCTCTATTTTATTTTTTTAATCAAGATATTTCTCCCCTTTGCTTTCTATTATTGGTTGTACATTTTCCTAAATATATTTTTCTCTGGATTGGTGCAAAAATGGCTTTAAGTAGAATTATTCGTCACAATGGTTCTCTAGGCGGAAGGGCATATCCGATAGTCGTACGAAAAGACATCGGTTATGAAGATTTTAGGACAACTATGACAGGCTGCATGAAGATTGATTTAAACCAATTCGATGTACAAATCTCATTTCAATCCACATTATCCGATGGAAGTTTATTGGAATTTGAAGATGAATACGGGGTCATGTTTTTGAAGGGGGAAGCTGATCCTAAAATGGTGGTTATTAACAAAATTGAAAGATTACATCAGTGTGGTGGTGAATATACAATAGATGATTTTGTTAATGTGTATGGAAGGAATCCGGATGGGACATTCCAACCTGTAAACGATGAACCTGGGCCATCCGGAAATATTCGCAGTTTGATGTTGATGTTGATGATGATGATGATTATGAAGAAGAACATATCCGTAGTGTTGATGATGATATCCTCGTGAACTTCGACGATGGGGTCGGACATATAGTTTCTGTTGAGCAGTTTATACTGGACCCTTCCACTCAATTCACAGACATGGACTGAGGTGATGAAGCAGAGGTGCATTATTTCGAAGATGAAACCATTCCATTTATGGGTGAGATAGGGAAGAATTCAATTCTTAATAGTAAGGATGAATTGACGAAAGCACTTGAGAATCGATTTTCCTATCATGTGGTACGTTCGGACAACTCAAGATTCGAGGCACGAGACATGAATCAAAAGGATTATACCTTCATGATACGTGCACAATGTAGAGTTGGATGCTAGATATGGGTGATTCACAGGTTTGTCTCGACTCACATTTGCATTCAAACTGTACAGTAAAGCCAAAACAATGCTGTAAATACATCAACAATCAGTCGTTTGTATGCTCGTAAAATCATTGGCGCGAATCACAACCCCAAATATGTGATTCAAGGCATGCGGGAGAAATATGGTGTGAAGCTAGGATACACCAAAGCCTGGAGTTCTTTGCAGTGTGCGAAGGACAAAGCTTATGGAACTCTAGACGAATCACTTAGACAGCTTCCGTCATACTTCTACCTCTTGAAGCGTACAATGCCTGGCTCAGTGACCAGCATAGCAATGTCGGAAGAGCATTTTGTGAGGTCATTTTGTGCACTTAGTCCTGCGATCAAAGGTTTCAAGTACATGAGACCCATCACTATCCTAGATGCAACACACTTGAAAGGTGCAAACCTGAGCAAAATTTACGCAGCTATCTATGCAGATGGAAACGGACAAACTTTTCCCTTGGCATTTGGATTCAGTAAAGAGGAGGGCAGTGATTCATGGGAGTGGTTCTTAAGAAGACTAAGAACTACATACGAATCGCCCGATGATTTGGTAATTGTATCCGATCGACACGAAGGCATACTACGCACAATGAGAAAAGTGTATCCTGAGGTTCCACATGCCTTTTATTTTCGACATTTGAAGGAAAACTTAAAGAAAAAGTGCAGAGATCCTCGTGTTGCAGTGATTTTCAAAAGTGTTGCATATGCCTATGATAAGCACGTATGCGACCACCACTAGGGTTCATCGGTGGTTGGAAGTCAAGGTTTGGCTATCGGGTTGGTCGCGTGCTTACTATTCAAAGAATCGATATAACCAAATAACGAGCAATCTTGTGGTGTCCTTCAATAAAGCAATCAAGAGAGCTCGGACATTGTCGATTACATCCACTCACGAGTTTTATAGAGGTATATGTCAGAGTTAGTTCAACAAACGCCAAGAAGCCCCGCTACAATGCCTGATATTATTACCAAATGTGCTTTGGAACGGATTGAGGAGGAAGCTATGAAGGTTGACTAACAAAGGCTGCATACTATACCCATTCGAGTTGGGGAGGAGTATGTCATCGATAATCCCCCACGAGAAGCAAATGTTATTGGGGATATGATTCGAAGGACTTGTGAATCCCGGAGCCTAGAACTGGAAGGAATTCCATGTAAACATGCCATTGCTATAGCCAAGTATTTAAAAACCCTTTGTATAATCTAAACAGACATTCAGAAGGGAAATTGAGGCTCACTACTATTTTCGACCTCCTTAGTTTCTATTTTCTTCCCATTGTTTAGAAAATAGATTTAAAATCATAATCCCAATTTGTTTTTTTCTGATCTTTAAATTCGTTATAGGGAAATTGGATCTCACTGCTATTCTTTGTGCTGTGGAAATTCATTTGAGACGGAAATATTGAGGAAGGCATATGCACCTTCAATATAGTTTGTTCCGATGTCCTCCAATTTGAATAGAATTGTAGGTTTGGAAGATGTGGTTGTCAATGCATTGTTTGCAAGAAAGGGGGTGGGAAGACCACAAGAAGGTCGATTCCTCTCTCGGAGTGAACAATTTCTATGGAAGAAAGCTTGCATGATATGCAAAAGAAAAGGACACAATCGTCAAACTTTTCCTAACACAGCCACAGAAGCCCAACCACTAGAAGTAGAGGTTCCATTATCGAGTGATCATGCTAGAAAAGGGCACCCATCTTATAGCAGGTCTTCCCAACAATCTTGGGTTTCTAGACAAACATTGGAGGAGATAGTTGAAGGGGGAGTGTTTGTTAATGTTCATGTAAGAGTCGTCAATCAGATAGTGGATGTTCTTGAAAGCGATGTTGGTGTTGAGCAGATTAATGACTTGTAAAGGATTTTCATATTCTTACTAGTTTGTAATATTTTCATGATTTTTTATTTTTGTCAGCCATATTTCTTCTTCTGCAGCCATGAATTCAGGAAAAAAAAATAGGATAAACAACTAGGGAGGTGAGAATTAAGTTTGGAAATGGGAAATTAGCTTTTATTGTTTGACATTGTGGAAGGTCTGGATTATTTTTTGAAGGTCGGTATTAACTTCCGGAGGACGAAGAAAGACTTTCCAAAGGTGAAATTGGCCAAGTAATTGCATCGACCTTCGGAGGATAATACCGACCTTCAAATATTTGTACTGACCTTACAATCCCAACCTTCCACCATTTCAAACAGCCAAAAAGCTTTTTCCCATTTCCAAACTCATATCCCACCTCCCCAGTTGTTTAGGCAGCTATTTTGCATTCGAGGCATATCAGTATCAATGTCAAACCAAATTCCAATACATGTCACTGTCCTATTTTATGACTTGTGATTATCCTCATATTCTATTCTTTTTATATGACATCAATCATGACTTGTAATTTTTTTCCATATTATTTTATTAATTAATCATCACTTGTAGTTTCTTCCATATTATTTTTAATTACACAATATAAATAAAACAAGTAATATTTCATTTACATCATTTAAAAACTATCCTAAATATATATACATGATATAAAATAAAAAAATAATTGGGATAGAAAACTACGTGCTGCTGCTATAATCAAGCATGATTAGTGTCATCTCGTCCCTGATGCGCTAGAGTGCATCTGGAATATCCTCCAATGATGGCAACGTCCACCCAATATACCCTCTTAGCAGCTGCACCATGTAATGTGCAATGTTGGCCCCACAGTTAGTCGAATCAGGCTATCTCGGGAGGGCTTTAATGCCCAAAAACTCAGGTCTAAACTTGGCTGGTGGAGTTGCAACAACTCCCATCTCAGAATAACATTCGGCCTATACAAGAAGAGAAGCCAACATCCTACAAACCAAATCCATCAGCTCTATCCTCCGTGCCTTCACCACTTTATCCCGTGCTGACCTCGGATCATATAGAGTGACCTTCGCCTTCTTCGGTGAGATCCGTAGGAGTATCCAATGACCCTTGTAGCAACATGGCATCAAGACCTATATATACATCAAGAAATATTAAATTATTTTAAAATAAAATGTAACTTAAAAAAAAAAGGGTAAATGTGTTTATTACCTCATCAACCTACCACTAGGCGACCTCATCGTCATCTTTGACTCCTTTCATCCAGCAAATGGAAGCATCATCAAACTTGTGGGTCTCAACCTTCCCTTGAGCGGATGTAGAAACGAAAGCGGAATGAAGCATACTCCCCAAATTGAGCAATATTTAAACGATACTATATGAACAAAAATATTTTATACACTTGATAAAAAATTAGACAAAATACTTACGTGGAAATAAGGTGGGACAATGGCAAACCTCCCTGCCATAGGGTAGGCAGCCTGATGCACTACAGCTACTCGTCGAATCAATTTGATGAACTAAACGACATGAGGGTCCTCCAGCTCCTGAGTGCAATCTTGAATGTCTTTCAAAAAGTTCCCGTCAAAGGACTGGAATCCCCCCGTCGAACGGTTGCCACAAAAAAAAAAAAACCACAAATGTTAGAAAATATAAATAATTACTCCTACATACTAAATGAGACAGTAACTTAACTATGAAGAGAAAGCTAAATTGTATTAACGGAATGCAGGTAAATACGTTTCTGATTCCCCCAAAGAGCAGAAGCTATCCAAGAGGCTCTGGGTACTATTCACTCCAAGAAACACGGAGCCCTCCCTTGGCACCCTTGCTAGAACTGTCTCTCTCCCCTTATTTGTTCTTTGGACCCCCAGACTCGGATGCAAAATAGCTACAGAAACAACTAGGGAGATGAGATCTGAGTTTGGAAATGGCAAAATCTCTTTGTGGTAGTTTGCAGTGGTGGAAGGTCGAAATTGTATTCCGAAGGTCGTATAATGATCCTAAGGTCAATATTATCATCCGAAGGTCGATGTTAGGACTTGGCCCAATTCACCTCTTAAAAGTCTTTCTTCGACCTTCAAAGGATAATACCAACCTTTAGATAATAACTTAGGCATACAATTTCGAAGGTCAGTATTATCATCCGAAGGTCGATGCAAGGACTTGGCCAATTTCACCTCTTAAAAGTCTTTCTCCGACCTTCAGAGGACAATACTAACCTTAAACATACAATTTCGAAGGTCGGTATGATGTAATGACTTGGCCAGTTGAAAAGACATACATGCATGCAGTGGAGGCAGTCGAACAATCAAGTTCCTTCCTTATTTTCGCATTTGCTGCCCATCTTTCAAACAAACCAAAACTCAGCACTGCCAACTCCACCATCATCTTCGTATTCTTTGGGGTCTAAGAATCCTGGCCATGTATACTTCGTTGGGAGTTATCTTCTTCCCTTTTATTGGATCATCTTCCTTTTCTTTGGGTCACTTTTCTATGGGTGTTATCTTCTTCACCATCACCGTCACCGTGTCTGACAGACTACAGGTAAGATTTCCTTTTTTTTTTTCCCCACATTTAATTTATTTGTTTTTTCCCCTTCAAATGGATGTCATAATTTCTTTGCTTTTGAAGTGATAGTGTTGATTAGAAATTTATGAGATGATGATGGTGGTGTTCATTGAAATGGTTTTTTTTTTTTTCTCAGTTGAACACCAACAATTTGCTGGTTTCTTTTTGTATTTTTTTTTTGTGGTTTTTTTTTTTTTTTGACAGCTTTTCTTATCATTTATGAAAGGTTGAGACTTTGTATGTAACATGATGTGGAGACTTTTGGTTTGGGAAATTAGAATTTCTGGGTTGAATTGATGGAAGGTTGGGGTGATTCCACTGAAGGTCATTATTACGGTCTGAAGGTCGGGTTTATCATTAGAAGGTAGAAGGAAGACTTGCAAAGTTTGAAAGTTGGCCAAGTCTTTCTTCGACCGTCATATGCTAAAACAGACCCTCAGGCCATAATACCGACCCTCAGCATGATTATCTCGACCTTCCGTGGGATCATTTCGACCTTCCACCAATTTAACCTAGAAGAAAAAACGAGTTTAACTATATGAATTTTTTTTTGTTCAACTGTTTCCTTTGTTTCTTTACTGTAGAGACCAGCTTCAACACTATTTGAGACAGGAGGTCATTCTGGAGCATGCCCGACCTGGCGAGATGTGATTCTTCATTGGAAATGGTTCTATGGATGTTGGGGGGGAGTTACTGAAAATTCGACAATACCTGAGCGGTCCCAAGGTTACTATTTTCCTCATTTAAACAAAAAAAAATTAAAGTTGGTTGAACTTGAAACCATATTGATAAAGCAAGAAGAGGAACTAAAGAAAGAGTACAGCTCCAAAGAGGCATAGTAAATGTGGAAATGAAAGAAGATTTGATGAGGAAAGAAAAAGAAAACTTGGATCTAGAGATGGAGAGTTGGGGACTAAAGGCAGTTCCTTCAACCTTATCGTCTTTAGTTTCAAGTTTTCTTTTTATTGCCTTATCAAATCTTCTTTTATTTCCACATTTACGATGGCTCCTTGGAATTGTACTTTTTCTTTAGTTCCTCCTCTCTCTTTATCAATATGGTTTCAGGTTCTACCAACTTAAATTCTTTTTGTTTAAATGAGGAAAATAGTAACCTTGGGACGGCTCAAGTATTGTGATATAATCAGTATTACTACTATGATAAAAACCTCGATTATAACTTTTTGATTTCTGAAAATTTTGAAAATGATAATAGACATAGATATTATCTAAACTTATATAGAAAATGATAATAGACATGGAAATAATGGAATAAATAACCATGTGACATATTTGATTTTAAAACAAGATAATACAATAAGAAATGTCATGATTTTAAATCGGCAATCTCCGACCTCAGTATCACTGTTTATACATGTCTCTTGAAATATTGTCTATCAACAATAAATGATTTGGATGCAATTAGTTCTAATATATCAAGCGGAAGCTCTGAGTAATTTCTTTCAAATTCCATGTTCATTCCCTAAAAATAGAAAGCATATTATTCTAAGATCATAAAATTTTTCAATTGATATAAAAAAGGTCCACTACACTTCCATACCTTCATCTCCGTTGTGAGCAAAATTACTCCTGGTATCCGGTGGAACTTTTAACGTGGGTCTCAGCACCAACCTTAAACCAGGTAACTTTCCTACCGTGCTTTAGAATAACCCAGCACAACCTAAATTCGTTTTCTACCTTTAGGCGTAAGGAAATTTGGGTAAGGAGTATATGGGAGCTTTTGTATATAAACTGACAAAAGTTTAAGAGCAAAGAAAAATATTTTTTCCATAGGGAATGAAAAGGAAACTCGTTTATTCACTCATGCTCAAAGATGTACAAAAGTGAAAGAGATTCACAACACACCAAAGCTGTAATTTGTACAAAGATTACTACCTATTCTAATTAGGAAAGATGGAAAATACTCTTACTCTCTTCTTTTTTGTTTCGTTTTTCTGTTTTTTCGCCCTTGTCTATGCTTTACATACACCCTTTATTTATACTACTTTTCGGCTACAGTACCAACAGTGATTCAACAGTACTGAACAGTGTTGAACAGTATGATTTTTGTTGTTTTCTTCTTCAATTCTCCGTTGAATTTTCTTCTTCTTCCGCTTCTTCTTCTTTTTCTGGCCGCGAATCTTTTCTATATTTGTCAGAAGTCAGTTAGACTTCGATATCTATCCTTTTATCTTCTCTTTGATCTGTTGTCATTTCATTCGTCGCTTGTACTGCTATCGCATTCCATCTTCTCTTTATCTTATTGTTCTGACATGTAGGACAGATGTTACCCTTATGTTGTCGCATTTGGCAAATTTTTCTTTATGCTTGAGGGCTGGATTTGATTTGTCCACGTTCAAGCATCCTCATCTTCATCTTCAGATATTTGTCTCCTGAGGGTGGTGTTGTCTTGGCCGGTGCTATCATTATGGAGGAGTGACTCTTCATGCCTCCATAGGTATAGAAGCCTGTCTTGCAACAGCTTTCCATTCCTTGGAGTACTATTCGCATTCCCAATGCTCTCCGTTAATGAGCATCTTCATCAGTATATTTGACAAAATCTTTCTTCTCATCCTGAGGCTTGATTGCAAAGGTTTCCGCTTTCCCCAATTGGATAAAGTGATAAGAATTGTATACTTCATTGTCATAGAAATCAGGGCCAGCATATAAGCATTTAAGAACCAAGACATCTTGCGGTGTAATCGTTGGATTAAGCATATAGCAATCTTTAACTCCTTCTTTCACCCAGAAGGGTAGTG
>JAOXNR010054732.1:0-12067 GCA_028571225.1 Parsonsia alboflavescens | reverse complement strand
GAATTACTCATTAAGATTATAGTCTTTTACACTTTTTCTCAGAAAATGATAGCCTTTTTGGGCATAAATCCCAACATTACCGAGCTGGATCCTCATGATGTAATTGATTAGGGAGATCTCTGCTCTCAGGTCCATGACCCCCCTTCGGCCAAGTATTTCGTTGTAGGTTCTAGGGGCATCCATAACCATCCAGTCCATTGTTTTAGTGACATCTCCATTGTCTGTTCGGACTGTGCTGTGTAGGACTCCATCGGCATAAGTTGTCCTACCATTGAAGCTGGTCAGAGCTATATCTGACTTTAACAACGAGCTTTTGTCAATTCCCATCTAATCAAAGGCCAAGCGATATAGGATGTTGACAGCATTCCTAGTGTCAACTAGGATTTTCCTCCCTAAGAAATTGCCAGCTTGGAGTGACACTAAATCTCCCCCTCGAGCTCGCCTCGACCTTCTCTCAATGGTGTTGATCTCACCAACTAGGGGTCTTTGGTTGTGCCGGACTGCTAGTAGCAGATTTGCTGGTCTTGCATTTTTTACCAAAAATTCCTGTAGGTGACCCTCCTTTATATGCCTCTCAATCTCATGTTTGAGGTCAAAGTAATCCTCCGTGAGATGGTCGTGACCTTTATAGTAGTGGAAGAATTTTGCCAGATCTTTTTTGGCCACAAGACTCTTGAGAGGCTTAGGTGGCTTGAGAAGGCCTCTCTTCTCCATGACCATCATGACCTCGAACCGTGATGTCTTAAGTGGAGTGACAATGAGGTCGAGGATGGCCTTCCTTTTTTTGTTAGAGGTTCCCCCCTTAGGGTGAAGCTCTTTCCTATCCCGCTTTTGTTTTGTAGGACTCCTCGGATGTCCACTGTTACCTCTGTTTGCTGTTGAGGTGAAGCCTGGTATCTTCTTCTGAGCTGTAGTTTCTTCAGCCTTGATTAGTTTTTCTATTAGCGACTGCAACTCCTTGATTGTTTTTACTAGCTCCTCGACCAGTTTGAGGGCTACGTACCCCCCTTGCAAACCTTGCTTGAATGCAGTGATAGAGATGGGATCGTTTGTCTCCTCAATCTCCACTGCATCATTGTTGAAACGACTGTAATAGCTCTGGGTGCTCCCACCGACCTTCTGCATGATGAGGAAAAGGTCGTTGACATCCTTTTCGCACCCCATGCAACTTTGGTAGTTTTTCATAAATAGTTCCTTCAACTGTGTCCAGCTTGAGATGCTCGCCTTAGGAATTCCCTTGAACCACGACTAGGCTTTTTTGGCCAACTTGGACCTAAAGGGCCCTGGATTGCCTTCATTAACAGTTGGTCATGGCGACGGTATTTCAGGCACTGTCTCTCCAGTGCGTAATTGCATTATGGACAATGGCCTACCATGGCCTGGCGATTGAACACGCGAAGGCTGCAACTGAGCCATCATTATTGTTTTATCAGTTTTTGTGTATGGGAAAAAAAAAAGGTAGGCTTTTTGGTTACAGTTAACCACAGATGCCGCCGAAAGTGATGGGGTCCAAAAGAGTTGGACTGGGTCACCCCACAGATCCTGATGGAGGTTCGCGATTATCGGCTTGAGAAGATGAGAAAAAGAGATCACCGGAGTGGGCTATCCCCCAAAGAAGAGCTCCAAGGCCTAACTTAATATTTTGGGAGAGTTTTTCAGTGAAGACCGGTTCTCAAGAAAGTAAGAAGACTCAGTCCTATATTGTCTTTTCTCGTTGTCCTCATTAGACTGATTGTGTGTTTTTGTTTAAGTAGAGAAAGAGAGAGAGTCATTTACCTCCTGGAATTAGGATCTGTATTACGGAATAGTAGGCAGTTAGGATAATTGTGGGATTCAGTCGAATCCTGCCAATTGCTCCTAAGATCATGAAGTTTCCCTAGAACGAGAGATCTTGCCATTTACGTCTTTGTGAGAGCTACGAACTGGCTAATCGACCTTCAAACCAACTTTGCAACCTCCTCGTGGATGTTGAGGATCTCAAACATCTATTTTTGGTGAGGTCGCGCCAAATGATCCTTGGCTCCTTAGAGTGGCAATGAGTCATGCACCAGTGGTCGTGGCATGGAAGATTGATGATTTGGATCGAAGCTTGCCAAGTCGAAGTCGAGGTCTAGCAAGACCTGCTTGAGGTCATTTGAGAGGTCAGTGACCTAGGAGATCGGTGGTAGCTGACTGAAAATATTTTTTTAATAAAAATTGTATTTAAAATTTTTTTATTCTAAAATATAATAAAAATTCTGGCCTTGCAAAACTGTCAGTAAAAAATTGTTTTAAATTTTAAAATTTTTTTCCTAGCGATTTATAGACTTTAGAAAATGCAACAGGGGTGCCAGAAAAAATAAAAACCATATTATATTTGTGGAAATTCCCAAATATACCCAAATGGGTTGACCCAATTTCAACTTTACCCAATTTCTGAAAACATTTCAATTCTACCAAATTGGGTTCCCCCAATTTCAACCAATACCCGAAAGTCAATTTTGACATTTTTGGGTAATAAAAATTATAACAAAAATGGAAAATTACTTCCTTACCCTTATACCTAAATTGAGACAAGGGCACCAACGGCTCGTTTTCTACCCATTTCGAGACCGACTCCCCAGCTTCTTCACTGAACACAACTAAAACTCTCCTCCTTCTCCACTCTTCATATTTCTTCTACTCTCACCCATATTCTCTCCTTTCTTTCCTGTCTTCCCTTCTTCCACACTCATTTTCTTCACTCCCAATCAAAGCTACCCCTCATTCCATTTTTGCGACACACTTTTTTTAATCCACACTTTGTCGTCGTCGGTTTTGGTCAAACTTAAACCTTTATTTTGTGTCGAATATGCTAAATGTCGTTTACTTTGATTTTGTATTTTGTTGGAACTGTCTTGAACAACCATGCATGAATTTGAATTTGTATCTCGAAATTATTTTTTTTGTCTCGAAATTGTTTGGTTGTGTCTCGAAATTATTTGTTGTGTCTGAAAATTGTTTTCTTTTTTGTCTCGAAATTGTTTTTTGTGTCTCAAAATTGTTTGATCCTGTCTCTATTGATTCTGTATCGAATTGTTAGTTGTGTCTCGAAATTATTTGTTGTGTCTCGAAATTGTTTGTTGCTATGTATTGAAAGGGTTTGATTGTGTCTCGAAATTTTTATTTTGTGTTTCGAAAGGGTTTGATTGTGTCTCAAGTGTTTGATTTGTCCTGAAATGTTTCTTTGTGTCTCGAAAGGGTTTGTTGTGTCTCGAAAGGTTTAGTTTATGTCTTGAAATGCATAAATCGTGTCTTGAAATAACTTAGTGTCCAGAAATGACTATAGTGTCTCGAATTGTTTACTTTGTGTCTTGAAAGAAATGTGTTGAGTGTGTATAGAAATTATTTCTATGTGTCTCGAAATTCTTTGTTAACTAATTTAGAAACTAAATTACAGAGATATGGATCCCACTCATCACACCTTTCAGTTCCGACACGATCCCGCTGTGCCTACTGGGAATACGTTTTGCGCACACGACAAGTTTTTGATCGTTACATAGACTATGGACCTGCAATGGCGACATGGGGCTCTGGAGCGCTTTGAGATGGGCCTTTCGAATACATGGTGGATCTTCCCGTTTATTGTGGAGGGTACTATTCCAAGGTTGCCCTTCATATCTGGAGAGGGGAGGTCATTTTGGACGGTGCTCGTCCTGATGAGATGTGGTTCCTTATTGGAGGCCGGTTACACCGACTGGGCCTCCAAAAGTACATTCTCCTGACCGGTCTACGTTATGGGATAGTAGATCGGCATAGTATTGAGAGGGGATTGAGTCAGGATGGAGCCATGGCTCTATTGATTAGGGTGAATTTGGTTCCTCCACTGATTGTCTTGCAAATGTGGCAAGCCATGGTTGTGGTACAGCTGTCGGTTGATGATGCCCTCAGATTGGCATATAGCATCATCATAGGTCATTGGATCCTGACCTAAGAGCCGACTGCAACATACCCTTTTATGTATGGAGTCTGTTGGACAAGTTGGAGGCTGTGGAGTCCTTCCCATGGGGAACGATAGGGTGGAGCCACATGATGCACTCCTATCGACAGGCCATCCAGGAGGACTCCCCTAAGAGACACTTGTACCCCAACTGTTGGATGTTGCTGGTAAGTTTTCAAATTATTAATTACATTCGTTTATCAACAGTGTTTTTTAGACTCTCTAAATATTTATTTGAATTTTTTTATTCTTATCTTTAATTAGTGGTGGGCATACAATCATTTCCCATCCCTACGTCCTGAGATATGTAAAGACGCTTAGGCTTCAGTTAGACATGGTTCCTCCCTGGCCACGACGCCCAAGGTGCCTCGCCCTTCGAGGTCCCCGACTTGGGAGAGGGGAGTGGCCCCAACTACTTGACCAGGTAAGTGAATACCTTATCAATGTTCACTTTCACTTATAAATTAGTTATTATCACTAAGTCAAACTGCCAATCAGAGGCCCATCCTAGCTCCCTATATATCCAGGCTGATCAGGCGGAGCGGCAGCAATCGTACTGGACCGATTTCGACCGCACCCCACATATTGTAGCAACATGCTGGGATAATTATCTACACAGCTCCTTCTGCGGGGGGGCTTGCGGATTGCCGTTGCTGATTTTACCATTCGATTAGGTAAGACTAATTTCAATTTTCAAAATTTAAGTTCATTTTGTATAAAGATAAATACGAAGATAGTTAATACCTTACTTTTATTTTATTTTAGATCTCACGTCCTGATCGGGATTTGGCTGAGCAGAGGATTGATCAAGATTGGTCGATCAATCTAACGAGGTCCGATAGCGAGGCCTCACAGTCGAGTCCTTCAGCAGAGGACCAGGGGAGCGGACATGCCTCACCTATCCCCTCTCCACACGAGAGGAGTCGACTTTAGGTATGTACCTCTTCCTACCTAAATAAACCCCCACTCCCTTCGGAAATAGATACTAATGGATTCTTACTCAGTTTTATAATTACAGTCGCCTTCGATAGCCGATTCGACCTACCCAGGGCCAGGGTCGAGCTCTTGTTGCAACAGCTTAGGGATCAATTACTCCAGGGGTTCACACAGATTGAGACGACGCAGGATAGTATCCTGAAGCGACTCACCCATATTGAGTGCAGGCTCGATGTGCTGGAGAGGCATGATTTCCCTTCGCTGGCCATTCCCCACCGGACATCTCCCATAGTCCCCGACGACACCACTTAGGTAAATGTAGTATCGAAAACTCTTATTAATTTCAGTTACTATTTTTTATCTAAATTTTGATTTGAAAATGGTTTTACTATTTGTTACATAATATTTCAATGCACCTATCAGTCGGGCAGAGGATCCAAGAGTTCCTCTGTCTCCTCTAGCTCCAGCCCCGGCTCCGGCTCTAGCCCCAGCCCCAGCCCCAGCCCCAGCCCCAAACCCAAACCCCTCTAGTTTTTACATAATAGGTAAAATCTGATCGCTGGATCGTAAATTTTAGTCTTTGTTACTCATTCATTTTATTATTAAGTAATTCTAGATGAATTCTCATATTGAGTAATTGATGTTATTATGAGCTTGGTCGTACATGTCGGGCCAAGGTCCTGTCCGCAAGTGTACGGTCACTTTATGCTGACTTGGCCCATCACATCGAGTCGTTGAGGCCAAGGAAGAAGTCGAGGATGAAAGCGGCGAGGACGACTAGAGTGGAAGAGGTGCAAAAGGAGATTTTGCCTACCGTGGTGGACCAGTGCACTCTAGACTGGGCACGGTAGGATGACTTTTGCAGCTCCGGAAGTTCACATAGGCAATTCACTTTCTTTTGATGATTAATTTGCATTTTATAACTTTTCGGGTTTATTGTTTTGATCCAAATTTTTGTCATAGACACACGATCGGAGTGATCCTGTCATTTGTCGGAGTTGACCTCGCGAGGGTCAGGAATATGACAAAGTACATCGAGGACGACCAGGTGGACGGGTTCATGGCTTCACTACGGAGAGCGATAACGAAGGCCCCATCAATTTACCCGACCTGGTTCCATTTCGCACTCACCAAGACATACTTATACGTACGTAGTTAAAAAATTATATTGATCTATATTTCATTTATTGTACTTACGACATCGATTTTTAACTAAATCTAATGACAAAGCCTTCTCCACGGTGCATGAGAGAAGACAAAAGCATCTGGAATGGAACCAGGGTCCTACTCCTTCGAGTACAATGTCACTAGCTGGGTCGGGGGAGATGTTGGCACAATAGAGGTAGCGTGGTGGGATGTAGTAGAGGTATTTAACTTCATTTTCTACATAACTCTAGGTTTAAATTATGATTTATTCTATAATAATTGTTTTAATATTAGTACTGTGTTGTATATAGATATTGATGCCCTATTGCCACCATGAGCATTGGGTATTACTCCGAGTCGATCTTCATGGGTCTCGGATCACATATTGAGGCGAAAGAGTCTCGATTTGACTTGATGGAGTTGGTCTGCTTGACGTTTCCTCGATTACTCCAACAGGTCCGATTTTATGACAAGACACGTAGTTCCCTGATCGAAACGTTCGTCGCAGTTTTACTTGACCCGCCTGACAACTCAGTGCACTCCATCCCTATTCAACCTGACACGATCGGCTGCGGTACCTATATGTGCTATTACATGTCACAGCTGATGAGAGGACATCTTAAGGAGATGCCTCAATTGCCTTCTACTCACTATATGACATAGTACATTAGGGATGAGATGGCCTGGCTCATGCTGCGATTTAGCAGATAGGAGATGGCTTTGTTTTTTTTTTTTTTTTTTGTTTTATATTGTAAATAATACAGTAATGCAATGTAATTTTATATTTATATATATTTATATATATTATATCAATGAAAAAATATTTTTTTCTTCTTCATTTCTTCAATCCTTATCCAAAAGTCAATTTTAATATTTTGGGGTAATAAAAATTAGGACTCAAACTATACCCTTTTGCATTTAGGTGCCTAAATTTTTGTTTTATCAAATTAGGACTCAAACTATACCCTTATTGCATTTTAAGTCCCTAAAGTATGTTTTTTGGCCAAATTAGGACTCAAACTATACCTTTTTGCATTTAAGTCCCTAAAATATTTTTTTGGCCAAATTAGGATTCAAACTATAGTCTTTTGCATTTAGGTCTCTAAAGTTTTTTTTAACCAAATTAGGAGTCAAACTAAACCCTTTTTGCATTTAGATCCCTAAATATTTTTTTTTGCTAAATTAGGACTCAAACTATACCCTTTTTCATTTAGGTCCCTTTTTACTGAAACTATACTAAGCAAAAGGGTATAGTTTGAATCCTAATTTGGGAAAAAAAAAACTTTAGGGACCTAAATGCAAATGGATATAGTTTAACTTCTAATTTAGGGACCTAAATACAAGTTAGAGATGATCATTGCCCTGATTCGATGACAAAAATACAATTTAAATTAAACGACAAATTCAGTATTTCTTAAAATAATAACATTGACGTGTCATTAACCATGTCAATATTGATATTGTCGGTATAAAAATCCACACCCTCCATAGACATATTGACATGAACGTTAACAAAATTTGTCTCGAAAGATTGTTGTGTGGAATTTAGATCAGATATGAGCACTTCACAATTTAAGTCAATCGTTGTTGGATCATTTTCTTTGGGATGCCGATCATTTTCTTCTGTGTTGTGAGCATTTGGACAGGTGGCACGATTATGTCCTTTTCTCTTGCATAGGGAGCACATTTTCCTTCGACGGTATTGTTCGTTCCGAGAGAGAAAGCGGGCCTCTTGTGGTCTTCCAACAAACCTTCTTCCAGTACGAGGATTGACAACCACATCATCCATTGAATTCAAAGACGAACACAAGGGCATAGACTTTATCAATGATGCATATGCCATCCTTAGTTTTTTCGTGTCAAATGAATGACCACGACACAGAGTGTAGTAATAAGCCCCATTTTCCCTATAAAAAAGAATTAACGTAAATGAGTTGTGAAAACATCTAATCACATGCTTATAGAATTAAAAAACAAAAAAACAAAAAATTGAGAATTGGGTCTCGAATGGACCACATTGGTCTAGAATCTTGAATGGACAAGCTTCAGTCTCGAATCTCGATTCCTTTGGTCTAGAGTCTCGAATCGAGATTCTACTGTATCGAATCTAGATTCTACTGTCTCGAATCCCTTTTCTCTCGAATTCACAACTAAGTCAGGAAATAGACAAAAAATTTACCTGGCAATAGCAATTGGCTTGTTTGCAAGGTATCTTTTCCACTTCCCATCTCCTATATCGGCAGGTCTTCTAGAGGATATCCACCAGAGCATTTGCTTCCTTTGGTGGATTTCCTACTACATATTCCTCTTTATCCCGAATGGATGTAGTCCACTGCATTTCAAGGTCGACCTTCACAGCTTCTTCCTCAATTCTTTCCACCGCACGCTTGGTGATAATATTTGGCATTGTAGCTGCTGCTTCCCTAGATTTTTTGAACCAAGCCTAACACAAAATACTAAAACACTCATGTGCAGATGTAATGAGAAATTTCCAAGCTTTCTTGATCACTTGGTTGAAGGACACCACGATATTGCTTATCATTTGGTTGTAGCGATCATTTGGACAATATGCACGTGACCAACTCGGGTGTCTTACCTCAACATCCAACCAATGATGAACTCCGGGGTGCATCTCTTTAATGTCTCAAAAATAGAGGTCACATGTCTACTTATCATAGGCATATGGCGCATTTTTAAAACGAAGTGCAACCTGAGGATGTTTGCACTTTGTCTGTAAATTTTCCTTCAGATATCAATAGCAAAAGGCATGTGAAACCTCGGGATATATTGTCCTCACTACTCTCAGTATGCCTTTGTGCCGATCAGATACAATAACCAAATTATCTCGCAATCCATATGCAATCCTGAGTCTTCTCCAGAACCATTCCCATGAATTGTTGCCCTCCTCCTCACCAAGCCCAAAAGCAAGGGGAAAAGTTTGCCCATTTCCATTTGCATAGACAGCTGCATAAAATTTTCCCTCACACACATCTTTCAAGTGTGTTGCGTCTATGACAATTACGGGCCTCATGTACTTGAAACCCTCGATTGAAGTAACAAGTGCACAGAATGAGCTCAGAAACTACTCTTCTCGCATACGTATACTGGTCACCGTCCCCAGCATTACATGCTTTGACATGTGGAGGTATGAGGGTAGCTATCTGTATGAGTTTTCTAAAGTTCCATAGGCTATGTCTTTAGCATGCTTTAAGATCACCAGGCTTTGGTGTATCCGAGCTTGACACCATAATTCTCCCGCATGTCTTGAATCACATTTTTGAAGGTGTGATTCGCATCAGCGAGTTTACTGGCATACATACGACCAATCATCGTTGAATTTACACTCTTGTTTTGGCTTTGCTGTGCAGTTTGGCTACAAGTGTGAGTCGAGACAAACTTGTGAATAACCCAAATCTGGCATCCAGCTCTACAATTTGCACGTATCATGAAAGTACAATCTTTTTGGTTCTTATATCGTACCTCAAATCTTCTTTTATCCGAACATACCAAGTGATATGGAAATCCATTATTGAGAGAATATTCACCGACTGCTGCTACCAGTTCATCCTTATTATTAAAGACTGCATCTTTTACAATAAAACCCACCGATGGAATAGTATCGTCTTAAATGCACCTCTTCGTAGTCATTCCAGACCATGTTTGCAAAATGAGTAGAAGGATATGGTATAAATTGTTCAAATGGAATCACCTGCCTCATCCCATCATGGAAGTTGTCATCATTGTCATTGTTGTCACAATTGTCATCATCATCAGCCTCAATGTGTGAATATATTCTTCATCGAATTCATAATTATCATTTGTGCGAATATATCTGGATGTCCCCACTTCATCATTTGCATCAATAAATCCTGCCCTTTCATGATCATTTGAACCGAATGGACAATTATCGGCAATATCACCACTGATGTCACCTTCTTAAGTAATCTGAATTTTGTTCACGATGACAGGATCCCCTTCCCCTTTCAAAGACATGATGCCATACATGTCTTCAATCTCTATTAATTCCATACTTCCATCACAAAATTTAGAAGCAATTGACATTTGTATGTCAAATTGGTTTAAGTAAATCTTCATCAAGTTTGCCATTGTTCTCCTCAAATCTTCATAGTTCACATCGGATGGTACGACTAGTACACGCACCCTTCCAACTAGAGAACCTTCGTGAACAACAATCCTCATGTAATCCATTTCTACACTGTGTCTCGAAATCAACTATGTGTGTCTCGAAATAACCTATTTGTGTCTCGAAATCAAATGTTTTTATTTCAAAATCACTCATCTCAAAAGTCCAGATGTGTGTCTCGAAATTATCTATCTCAAAATCCCCTATGTGTCTCGAAAGTCCCCTCTATTGTCTCGAAAGCCTCCTCTCTTCTCTAGAAAGCAACTAACTCGTGTCTCGAAATCACTTCAATAGGTCTCGAAATATACCTATCTTGTGTCTCGAAAACCCCCTCTTAGACCTCAAAATCTTCTCACTTCGACAGAAATCTCTACAATCTCACCTTCCTTCCTTCCTTCCTCTTCCCAGATAAACAACACAAAAGGAACAAACCCAAGCTTCCAAACACCAAAGAAAAAAAAATAACAAAGAAAAAAACCGAACAATGTACCTTTGAACACCCCCTACCTTTGTATTCTTGATTTTGTAAAACAAAAATCAACAACCGAACATAATAAAAGGCTGATTTTTTTCTTTCTCTCCTATAAGGGAATGATTCTTTGAGCCACTTTCTTAACTATGATTCAAAACTTTTGATCAAATGAATGATGTTAGTTGTAGTTTCTTCAATGCATTTAAAAGATAGTTGGGTTCGGTTGGGTGTGTTGAATACTGAGGGGTAAGATAGTAAATGCATGATAAAGGAGAATAAATGTTATGTTTTGATTTTTTTTTATTAAAAGTAAAAATAGATATAGAATGAAAAATTGGTTTTACATATGAGTAATTGTAAAATGTTGTGAAAATTTGAATAAATAAAAAATTACTGTTTCAATTTGGATAAAAATGAAAACATCCGATTATGTTTTGATTGGTTTTTTGGCAGTTAATAAGCTCCAGAAATGAAGGATAAACAGTCAGAAAATATTTGGTGACGGTTCTGGTGACGTGGATAACATACTGGCACGTGGATAGGCGCGTAGAATTCATTTTCTGGTGGTTTGAACCCACGAAAAACCCGATTTTGAATGGCCAGAAAATCTTGTAGTCATATAAATATATATATATATATATATATATTTATATTTATATAAGAATTCTATTATGTGCATCTATTTTTGCACTTTTAGTGAAACGATGTCGTTTCACTTAGACAGATTAATGAAACGATGTCGTTTTACCAATGATACAAATAGGTGTATATAATAGAAAACCAGAATATAGATATTTACCCTTGCACACATTATAAAATATCAAAGTTCGTTAAGGTCGCTTTCCCTAATAAATAAACCATAAAACCCTTAAGGGACCCTTTGAAGTAATTTAACGACAGCCACAATATCAAGATCAGATGATATATTTATTTATTTATTAACAATTCGGTGCATTATAAAACATCAAAGTCCATTAAGGTCGCTTTCCCTAATATATAGACCATGAAACCCATAAGGTACCCTTCGAGGTAATTTAACGGCAGCCACAATATCTAGATTAGGTGATTTAGCATCCATCACCAAGAACTTTGATTCTCCGGTCTTCTCATCGTGCATGTAGGTCACAACATAGCCATCGTCTTCATCTGCCTCTGGATTATCTGTTTCCTTGGCCACAAAAAATGGTTCGCCCGCAAAGCATCCCGGGCCAAACAGTCGGCTAGCAACTATGCAGTCCCGGCGATCTCCCTCGGGCAAGGATAGGTCCAGCTTCACCACCCCAGAGATGCTGGGCATAGGGTCTCCTATTCCTGCATATACATACCTAATAAAAAAGAAAAAAATTAATTGATTGCGAATGTTCATTTAATCCCATGTAAGAAGGAAATACACAGCAGAAGAAAACATCAT
>JAOXNR010054731.1:0-12068 GCA_028571225.1 Parsonsia alboflavescens | reverse complement strand
TATATATATATATATATAAACAACTATTTATATATATTACTTAAAAAGAAAATAATCATCACATAAATTAAAAATTAAAAAAAATTATTTCATATATGAGCTTCAAAAATATATGAATCCTAATAGAATAAATAATTAGTTTAAATCTTGCTTTTGAAAAATATTTATAGTAAATATATTAAGAACAAATCGTTTATCTTTTAAAAGACCTTCTTTCTTTCTCTCTCTCTCTATTTCTACATATATATAGGAATTCTATTATGTGCACCTGTATGCACCATTAGTGAAACGAGCACATAATAGAATTCCTGTATAAATATATATATATATATTTATTTATTTATTTATTGTAGAATATTTTCTAATCTATTTAAATCAAAGAATCACATAATATATATTATTTTAAGGGGTGGTGTAGAAAATGATGTAGACAAAGGGCTATAAAATCCTTATCTACAACCAAGCGTATATAAAAAAAATTGAAACAATTTGATTATATTAAAAAGGGAAAATAACCATAGTCATACTTGAAGTTAAGGCCAAAGTAAACTCTAATAACGAATGATTAATTTCTGCCAACTAAGTACCCAAACAATTTTCAAATGTCCAAATTAGTACTTCCGATCCTATTTCGATGTATTTTCCTACCAAGATAGGGAGAATCACCGATTTGGTACCAACTGTTTTTCATTGTAGCCAACTACATACGCAAACAACTTTTAAATCATAAATTATATAGGTACGTATTTGGTAGAAGAAAAAAAACAATGGGAACCAATCCTGAATTTAGGTATAACGTTAGGTACCAAAATGACTAACACATTCTATCTTGGCTAGAAATATGTTGGAATGAGATTTGAAATACAAATTTGGACGTTTGAAAGTTGTTTGGGTACTCAGTTGGCAGAAATTAATCATTTGTTACTAGTGTTCATTTTAGTCTAAACTTCAGGTATTTTCTCTATAAAAAATCAGGATTCTGTCCATGAGGATTGGGATAAATGCCAAAAATGATGCATGGTTCGACTATGCAGATAAGTAAATTGGTGTTGGTGATTTGGGAAAGGGGTATGATGTTGAAGAAGTCATTCATGATGTTGATGTGGATGACCAGAATGAAGTTGATTAAACAATTGATGATGGAGACACATCTGCAGCTAATGCTCGTGTTCAGGACGACACTGCATTGCCAAAAGAAGTTGCAGGCGATGAAAAGGTAGACTCCAATTCACTAGATGGAGGTGAGAATGTTGATGTTACAACAAGTAAAGATGGATGCAATGATGGAAATAAAGGAAGGAAGAAAAAAGGTCATGCCATTCTTGTATCTAAAGGAATTGTAAATTCTCCAACAAAAAAATTAAAGGTTAAGAATACTACCAAGTAAGTTTGGGGATCACTTGTAAGTTGTGTTGAAGGATTGCCGTATAGACCTTCATAAATGGATGTCCATCAATGTTGTTCATGGTATGAGCACTTTTATGAGTATAGAACTCTACTTTTGATATTTGTTTTCAATCTGCTATGTAATGGCTATGGTCAAGAAACAATGTTGTAATGTACTTTAATTTTTCTTATTTGTTATGTAATAGAGGATCATTATCTTATATTACCTATTCGTTCAAAATGTGTCTATAACTCAATGAATCCATATTTGAAAATAGACTTAATGTAATTCGTCATAATCCAATATGTCATCCAAATGGGTTCTGCAATGGAAGGATAATGCAGAATGTCATAACAAGTAAATACTATTCTAGATCATTCAGGAGTATTTATTCCATAAAATAATACAAAAAGAGAACTCCATGGACATGATGAGTGGTTGTGTTAAAAAATTTTCATGTAGTGTAAGACCAGTACTCTATTGCGGCACCCAAAATCACAGATTATAATAACATTAAAAATACATTATGATCCAGTGTATGAATAGTGTGATGAATAGTATTTGTATCTATTATTGAGATCAATACCATTGTTCACTCCACCACCCCTGCCCCTGCCAGAGGCCCCAGAACCACGTCTACGTCTGTCTCTTCCTCTACCTCCTCCCCTTCCCCTTCTGCTTCTGATACCTATCTCTCGTACAGATCTATGTCGATTGGTGTGTCGCCTTCCACAAGATCGAGTGACGACGGGATCCAAAATTGGTCCATCATGATTTACAACAACTGTTACATATGTCTCATCTGTTGGTTTTTTACTACAGCCAAGCTATCATTTCAGTTTACGAAGTCTACCTTCAAATTTGATAGTTTGGCTTTGATGTAATTTTTCTTCGAATTGCTATCAAGATCGATATCCACCACATCTTCAAATTCCTTTAGTAATGCCCTGTACTTTTGTATTCATCTATTGTGTCTAGATAACCACTTGAGAAAAATCTTCCCAGGTGTGGTCGTCTAACATCTCTCATTCACCTACTTAATACATACCTCTGGTAGACTTCGTTAAGCCTTTTATGTGCCAACACCTTAAATACGTGGCAACAAAGGATTCCTCTTATCTGAAAGGATTTACAATTGCAATCAAGATATTGGCAACCAAGTCTATATTCAACCTTGTACACGAATTGATTTCCACAGAAATCATTTCTGTTTGAACCATCAGTTATCTTGAATTTCTCCACCCTAGGAACTTCATCTTCATCCGACAAGCTCAATTCACAGTGATATAACTTTAACATCTCCACTTCAACCCATTTGAATATTGTAAAAGTGTAATGCCTCTGAAGTTGTTCGTCTTATTGAATCATGAACGAGACACCGTTTCTATATACCTCAACCTATGTTCCTCAGTCATCTCTTTTTCATGTTTATCGATCAATGCTAATTCGTAATTCTGTACAAACGATGACAAAGTTATCTGGCTGTTTACATAATTTTCAAAAAATGCATGCATTCCCTCGCTTCTCTATGTAAATATCATACCAACCCAGAAATAGTTTGTAAGGTATATGGGCACCACTTATCCCTTTCAGGGAACAATTTATCCACCCAAACATTGCCTCCCAGATTATGTCTCAAACTCTTGTTTTGTCAGGCTATCAAACACTAAACCCCTGAACTCTTTTTTTGCATCATGATAATCCCTGACCCTCACAAGCTTATGAGGCAGCTTAGTAAGGATGTGCCAAATGCAAGACCTGTGAATTGTCTCCTGCATCTCTTCAAGGAGGGCTACCTTAATGCTTTCACACTAATCTGTGAGTATTGTCGTGGGCCAACCGCCACCTATGGCTCGTTTTTAGGAGGAGAATAACCATTAGAAGGTCAAAGTATCCTTGTTACCACCAGGGCACAACCCATAAGAATTGAGCTACCATGCTGGTTAACACTAATGAAGGTTGCAAATGGCATATTATATTTGTTAACGAGATATGTTGTATCAAAACTAACGACATCGGAAAAGTCAGGATATGTAGCCTTACCTTGGAGATGAATCAATAGGAAGTTCTTGAGTCTATTGGCATGGTCTATGTTCATTTGATAGATGAAATTTGGATCTTGTTATACATTTCAATAAAGAATTTGTGAATTGATTCAGCATCTCTAGCTTGAAGTTGAAGGGCACGAGATGTGGCAATGTAATTTCTGCAGTCTTTTGGAAAACATCCCATATTTTTCGGCCCACCATGTGGAACCTCCATAAGTCTAATGTTCTTGCTGATTTTAACACTGGGTCTGTCATTAGTCTCAAGATGTCTCTTCAAAAAAGCATTCGCATTCCTATAGCCAACCATTAACCTAGTCATATTTGGGTATAGTTCATGTTTATACTAGTTTATTATTGATGTAACAATCCAAGAACCATCATCTCTTCAAGCAGTATTCATCCTTGCTGGACAATTTGTTCGTTTGGTGCACTTCATTTCGCGTGACTTCCCATACTTGTCACATGTTAGCAAATAAAACCTGTGGATTTCGCCTCTCCTTTTCTCACCAGCCCTTTTCAACATGCAAAACCCTTTCACTCGTGCATGTTCTTTTTAGAAATCATACAGGAGATCAAGACTCGGAAATATCAAGTGTCTTGTTGGACCAATTTCTACATCCGTTTAAGCACTTGTATTGCTATCCTCGATTGTTGAACAGATTTCAACAGCCATATTTGAATCGTCTTCCATATTCCCAGTTATTGCATCAATGGATACAACATCTTGATCTAGTTGAGAATCTTCCTCATTGATGCTATCATCATTAGAAGATCCAAAAAGATCGTGTATAACGCTCCTCACATGATTCGGTTCCATTGGTCTACAAGGGAGTACGGGAGTTTATTGGACTTAAAGGAATTGGATGTCTGTTTCGTATAGTCAAAACCTATTTCGTAAAAAAATGAGGTAAGGAATTAGCAGTATCAGATGTATTCTAGTGCTTACAAGTAAGAAGAGTTTCAAGCCATCCTGTAGTACTATTTGTCTTCCAAGATGAAAATCAAAAACCATTTTGAAATTACTATCAGTTAGTATTGTAACTCTTGAAAAATTAATTGATTCAAGTTGGAGGGAAAGAAGGATAGAGAGAGTGCACAGGCTGGGAGTAAGCACAGGCTGGGAGTAAATTGAAGGGAAAATATGACCTTAGGGTTCATGATGAGTGTCTTGGTTATTCAAGCTACCGGATAGGGTAGAATCAAGAATGGCAGTGGATTGGATTCAAGGTGGACGTTCATTTCAATAATTAATAATGCCTTTAGCCAAGTAAAATGAGAGGAAAGCAGAAAGGCTTGTAAATTCAGGTGTATTTCGTTGAAGATTCCGACAACCACATAATTATTTGGGATGAAGAAAACTAAAAGTTGTTGTATAGATAATTGGCATTGAAAATATGAGAAAATTAAATGGGCCATTTGGAGGGAAAAGAGGAGGGGGGGAGGGGTAGTTGAGACTTGAAAATGGAGGGAAATTGAGTTAAAGGGCAACTTAATAATTGAGCCTTGTCTAGATAGATTCTGAACAAAATTGTCGGTGCATTTAGCATTCCCCAAAGCAGAAAACTAAATAGAAGTATTAAAATATGTTCTTTTAAATCTTAAAGAGGGGTGTTGAACCAAATAGCATTGGTATTAAAAATACGTTGTTAGTACAAAGAAAGTTTGTACAAATGACAAGAGGGTTTGTTTCATTGGTAAAATAGTTTCACTTATAATTAAAATATTATAATTTTGGATCAAAGGTTGTTTCAAATTTTTATTTTTACATAATTTGATAATTCCATTTTTCTTTTGTCTATTCCTAACGTTTAGGGAAAAAAGTATTTTCTACGTCTTAAATTACATATCTCTATTTCCATATTTGATTATTCGGAATTGAATGTTTCATTTTTGAAAATAGTTAGAGTTTTAATATAAAGTCACATTAACAACTTTCATAATTTTAGGATTTACATCCTCTTACATATTGATTCTACAACTAATTACATTAATGATAGAGATAAATTAGTAATTCGTATGAAAGTCAAAAACACTCCATAATTTTTCATTAAGTCAAAAATGATGCATTTAATTTTGGAAGGAAGAAGTAATAATTAATGTTGACCAAAAGGCAAAATGGTTAATTTAGTGCCATAACTTTTTTGTTTTGATCATGTAGGTCTATATCTTTTTTTAATCTTTTAAGATCACATAACTTTTTTTGTTTTGGATATATAGATCCATATCTTTTTTTTAATCTTTTAACATACCGTAACATTTTACTGATGACCAACTAGGTCATATAAATATTTCCCGAAAACCAACTAGGTTAAAAAATGATATAAAGTTATGAGACCTTAAAAGGTTTTTTAAAAAAGATATGGACCTACGTGATCAAAACAAAAAATTATGTTACCTTAAAAGATAAAAAAATATATATATATCGACCCTTGTGTCCAAAACAAAAAAAAAAAAAAAAAGGTTATGAAACTTTAAAAGATAAGGGAAAAAAAAATGAACCTACATATTCAAAACAAGAAATTATGAAATTAAATTAATCATTTTACCGGGACCAAAATCATAAAAAGTTTTGGTTCTTTTCTTTAAAAGTTTCTATTTCTACACGAGGCTAATATTTTGTAGTTTGGCCCAACATTATTGCTAAAATTAACCGAAGTATGAAGCAGCAAGAAAACTAGGAGCATAGGCTGCTTGGCTAACTACTAGGCCAACGTGGCTCCGGGAAAACTTTGGAACGATCATGGTTTTTGGTATCGGACCAGATCGATTGGTTGAATTGCGAACTGGACCTCTGACCGGTTCGATTGGGGGGGGGGAGGGGGGGGCAACCGGAAATGCTAAAAACTTACCTCTATAGTGTAGATCGGATTGAGCTGGCCTGTTCAACGGTTCCATTGAACAGGACGGCCAATAATCATACCGGTCAATTCTTTGGAAAAAAAAATTTTTTGAAACTAAATTCATAAATTAAAAACATCAGACACTCAATGATAAATAAACCAAATTTATTTCCAAATTTTGACCAAAGCATTACTCTCTTCTCTTTTTTTTTCCATTTCTCTCTTCTTCTCTCAATCTAAGCATTCAACTGCAGTATGCAATCGACTCCATCCAAGTTCAGTGGCAGCATCTACTCTCTGCTCCATCATCGACAACTTTTCTCTCTCTGCTCGACTCTATTTCAGATCTGGAAGCATCTTCAACTTTAAGAAACTTTTTGTCTTAAGGTTTTTATGGGACTCTTCAGAGAGAGAAATTAAAAGTAGGGAGTAATGATGGGGAGGTTTCTGCTGGGGATGGTTAGTTCAAGAGTGAAAGAAATGAGCTGTGATGAGCATGGTGGTTTATACCAATATGGAAGATAAGGAAGAATTGAATGACGAAGGAAGCAGCTATGCAATTCATTTTGACTAATGAGCTATCGGTAGGAAGGGAAGGGAGCAGCTTTTGTCTCCTTACTTCTTTGGTCATATGAGGATGGCCAACCACATTAGCTAATTAAATTAATTAATCTTTTGATTTATTTAACTTTAATTTAATACGAGCACCTTACAAAACTCTTAGTTAAATTATAAACGTAATCAAATTTACTAGAATTATATTATAAAGTTTACTAATCCTAAATTATTTCATGTTCTTTTAATTTATTTTATACATATATATTGTTAATTTGAGAATAAATTATATTATTTTGATATATTTCAATATATAAAATAAATATTTTTTAATTATTAAATTAATCCGTTTAATTATCGATTCAATATCGGTTGAAACATTAAACCTTCAATCAGTAACTTTTTCAGTTTGATGATCGGTCCAGTTCTAAAAACATTGGGAACAATCATCACTTATGCTAATAGCCTATGATTCCGTACGAACAAAAGTATAATGCTCCCCTGTCACCCGATATAAATTATTTTATGTTTTTTATTAATTATTATTAGTTAATAATTAATGGAATTGATTTTTTCTATATTATCCCTTTAATAATATATTCATGGAATGACATTCACATTTATAAAAGGGGGATTAGAAGGCAATTTAAAAGAAAAATAATTCAGTAATTTTTACAAAATGACTTCTAATGACTTATATTTAGTAACGGAGGGAGTATTTACGCTATTTGGATTGATTTATAAGTTATACTGGTATTTTTTAATATATATATATATATATAAATATATATATATATATTGTTTAAGCTAAATTATTTTATATTTGGATACCATATAATTAATAACTCAAAGTTCGTTTCAAGAAAAAAATTCATTTTAAAACATCTTATTAAAAAATCGATGGTAATAACAATAATTGTTATTACATACTATATTATATATAAATATAAATATTAAATAATATATAATATCTTTCGTTTCTGAAACAATGCATCGAAGAAACAAAGAAAATAAAAAGGAAAAATAGAAATAACTGAACCAAAAAGTAAAAAAATTAAAATTAAAAAGCTTAGGTTTTTTAGACCGGTGTCTGGGCTAATTTGACCCACTAGTTCAGAATCTCTTGAGGAAATCTTTGACGTCGTGACATTTATTGTATTCATGACTCGAAGTTGACTGTCATTGCACTATGACTTAAGGATAAAGGAAATTAAATATCTTATTTCTAAAATATACTAGATTAAAATTTTCCTATGAATTAATATTATTATTATATTAAAAGTTGTGCATTAAAAAGAAATTATGAAAGTTTAAATGAAACATTTAAAACTAAAAGAAGAGAGTATTATTGTTTTCTTATTATTATACCATGTTCAATTGGATCTCCACATGAATTTTTGTATCATTAAATCAAAAAAGAAAACAATATCAAAGAGGTCTTTTTTTTTATTTTATAAACCTCATTAAGTAATTATTACTTTCATCGGTTCATAGTATAGATCATTAGTTTTTCACACATTAAGGATATAAACAATCAATATATTAACTTAGTCAAAATACTAAAAAAAAATCCTCTATCAAATTATTTAAGAAAGTAAGAGAGAATTATAACCATAATAGTGAAAAAGAGAAATAAATACTAAAGAAACTTTGTAAAGCAATCGATAATATTAAACGAATTTAAACGTGTAAAGGGACCTATATTGTGAATCAAAGGAACTATTATTGTTTATTGATTATATTCATAAAAGGATACCTTACCCTATCACATTTTATCGGATTCATGATTCAAACCATGACTTGTCAATTATAGACAGAGTTACTTTACCATTTGAATAAATTTTGGATATCAATAAATTGAATAGTTTATAATATAAGATAGAGAAAAGTGACATTTGGACCTTCCATCAAGAAATTACCCATATCTAAAACAAAATTTATTCCCCCCTCCCCCCAAATGTAATCAATGAAATCAAGATTTTTATGATTCCTTTTATTCAAAACTGAATGTTTATATTAAATTTTATATAAAGATCGAGGAGTGTCTTTAACTTTAGTTTAAATTACTAAAGTTATACCTATAATTAATGTAGTTTGCAGTTAATCACATGAATTATTGAAATGTAAATCAGAAATTGAAACATTAAATTTTAAATGAAGGGAATATTCTTTTCTCATTATGCATATAAGTTATTACAATGTTCAATTTATTAATTAAAGTACAAAATAAGACATGGTGAATACTAAATACTAAAATAGAATATTTCAATCTCACGAATTATTGTAAAAGCCCACAACTGTTATCCAATGATGCGCTCTAGATGAACCATGCCTGGTGAACATCACCGACGAAGGATCACAAGGAGGCAAAAAAAGCCTAAGCAAGTCCTGGTTGATTAATGCTACGTGCATTAAATTACAGGCTGAGCACTATTCGCATAGAAGAAACACAAAATTGGGGTTTATTTAGATCAATGCAAGACCTTCCAGAATCCAATGGGATCTTGGTAAAGCTGATCATTATGAGTGTTACAATGAATTTGACTGGGAAGTTCAATGTAAAAAAGAAAGAGATTCATTAACTCATTATTGAGTAGGAATCGGTGTAATGGTAAAATCCATAAGAATTATACAAAAGGCTTTGGAAGGAATTCCAAGAGCACCCTACAAGAATTTGGAAATATGACATTTTGGACGAGTAAAAGATTTTAAGTATCAATTTATTAGTAAAAACAATTCTCCAACTTTTAAATGGGGGCGAAACAAGAATTTTGTGTGAGAGTTGAAACCCCAAAAGGGGAATTGAGAATTTTTCTAATGGGTGACATAAGTGTTTTATCAATTTGCAAATTGGCTCAACCAGGAAGGGGTTTGTAGGGTTGAATATTTCAGTCTCTCTTTCAAAGGGAAAAAGGGAGTTTATTTCAATTAAGGGGTGTCTCGTCCACCCACTTGACCGAACAACCTATCCTATCCAACCAATCGATGGAACAACGGAAAAAACAATTGTCCCGACCAACCAGTTGACGGAACAAATTATCAAGTCTAAAGAGCTGGCGAAACAATTCTGTCTCGTCTAAATAGATGACGGAACACAATTCAAATTTGCATGCCACTACTTATTAATTTGGACACAAGCAGGCCATGCATGTCTTTGCAGCACATGCATATCTCGACACCTGAATCAGAGGGATATGCTTGAATATAAAAGAAGAAAAAAAATCGAATCACCCAATCATCGTGCAGTCATAGCAATGATTAAAAAATATATATCAAAAAAACCCTAACTTCCTATAATTACAAACCCTAATTATTTACATAAATAATTACTGTTTAAGATTTACATAAATTAAAGGCTCAAAATAAAAAATGAAACATTATAATAAAAAACATATATGTTCACCCCTCCAATTAAACTCATGGATTACAATGCTAAATAAATGTAGGTTCATTTTTTGTTTTAAAAAATTTCTCATTTATTTTTATAATTTATCTTCAATTTAAACTCATATATATATGTAAGATATATTTTAATTAAATTATCTTCACAATTTATTTATCCAAAAATTTTTAAAAAATCCTAACTTGGAAAGAAAAACATAGATCCCAATCCAATAAATTATAATAAATAATACAAATTTTTAACCGTAAATGAAGTATTTTTTATTATTTTATTACACAAGATTGGATTAAATTTCTTAGTATTATTTTGTGTATATGCAATATATGTATATTTAAATATATCTTCGTTATATATCTCAATTTGAAACATTCACTCGAAAAAGGAAGAGAAGACAGAAAATTAGACCGATTAGGTCAAAGTATAGGCCGGTCCAAACTCCAAAGGATCTCAAGAGGCCCAGCTTGGAAGTGACAGGTTAAAGTGCCAGACTAGGCCAAACCCAACCCGCGTGCCAAACACTGACTAATTTCCGAGATATGTGATGAGGGAATAAAGGGGGCGGCAGGCTGGGCATGTTTGCCTCATGCCTTGTTAATTGTGAATATGTTTTGCAATTTGGCACATATAAATTAGCCTGACGGAGACCTAGTAGGTTAACTTTTTAATTAAACGATACTCCATCTGGCTTAAATGGAAGGTCTAACTTTGATTTAATTAAATGAATACATTTAATTTTATTAAAGTTATCACTATGTCATTCTTATTAATATAATTATTTGTTGAGACATTTTATTAGTGTATATAAATCTTTAAATTAAATAGGTAGTTGATGGAACTTTATATTAAAAAATATTTTAAAAAATTGAATATTCAATTTTGAACATTCCAAAATAAAAATAGGATATATTTAAATGTGGACAAAGTATTTTTATTAATAGACTGAATCTTTATAATAATAATAATAATAATAAATAATAAGTAAAACATATGCAATATTACAAATTAAAGATTTCAAGTAAATTTTAAATATTATTTTTATGTGTAGTATAAAAAAAATTTCTTTCTCGTTTTATATACATATTTATATATTTAAAGTAGAGATTTCGAAATCAACAAAGCTTTATAAAGTTTGAATACTTGCATTTTGAAGCATCCCTCGAAATTTCATAGAAATTTTGATATTAATGAAAAAAAAGTCTTTATTTACATTCAATGGACTTAATCTTTCATTACTGTTGTCAAACTAAAACAAAATTATTTTATATTTGATGAATATAATCCTTCATAAATAATTAAATAAATAAAACCTACTTAGGTTAAAAGTCATATATATTGAGAGTATTGATGACAACTCTACAATCAAAACATGTCAATTGAGAATAGTTACTTTTTCGTAACTATGATTACGGAAATTATATGGATTACAATATTAAGTTTTTAATAGTCAACTCTCTTTTTTTTTCAAGAGGAAAAAAAAATGATCAAGTACCCTAGGTTTAATTTATAAAATATTTTTTTAAAAAAATATATTTATAGAAGATTTTATATATAAGTATATATATATATACATATATATATATATTTATCTAAACTGTTATAGTCCAGAATAGATCTATAGATAGAAATGTTTTTCAATAATCTCACAACCACAAAATTTAAAATATATATATATAGAGGAATGATAGTGTATGCTTGACCGTGCACACTAATGAGTACAGTAGTTAGTCAACTAACGGTCAACTAACGGTAAATTAAATTCTAAGAGGATAAACTAAATCCTAAAAGAATAAACTAAATCCTAAAAGGATAAAACTAAACCCTAAAAGGATAAACTA
>JAOXNR010054730.1:0-12069 GCA_028571225.1 Parsonsia alboflavescens | reverse complement strand
GAAGAACAAAACGACGTCGTTTTTGGCTGGTTGCGTTTTTTGGTTGCTTTTTCTTGTTGCTTTCCTTAGCCAATCTCATATATATATATATATATATATATATATATATTTAAAGTAGACTCTAAAGTTGTAAAAACTTCAACTTTTTCGTGATTTCTAACCTTTCACAAAGGCACGTGTATCATCATTTTTTCTTAAAAATATTTTTAATGTAAAAATTTTAAATTTTGATATATTACTTTATTTATCTGATATATTATCTTTGAGAACCTTTTGACTTCTCTTTATTTAATATATCTCTTTATTTATCTTATGTGCTATTTATCTTTTTGAACATTTCAATTTCTCTTTTATCTCACATGCTTATTTATTTGCCTTTTATCTTCTGAAACCTTTTAACATCTCATTTATCTCGTACGCTCACCGAGGAGAGCAGAGAACGAAGAATGAAAAGCAATGTTGAACCTAAGTCAATTCCTTTCATTGCCGCCAGCTTAGCTTGACAATTCAATTTGTATTTGGTACCTTCCAAAATAATATACATACTTTTTGAATAATTTTACATAACTTTCCCGGGCTTGGTTTGTTTGCCAGGGGTATTTTTCATATACCTTCTATTTATTTGAGGGAGTGTATTTTTGGATGTTTTCCTTTTCTTTCTTTTTTTTTTTTTAATTTTCTTTTCTCTTTTGGGTTAGAATAATTAGTGTGTTTGTTTGAAAATATGGAATTTTTTTGTGTTCATAGCTATTTATGCTTTTGTTTATACCTTTATATCTTCTCTTCTCCTTCCTTCACTGAAACTGGAAAAATTGGAAGGTAATACTTTCTCGTGCCAATGAAGATTACAATAGTGGTGGTCTCTCTATATGACAATATATGATGGGCTTTAAATTCTTTTTTACATTTATGTTTGACAATCTTATCCTCACGTATTGGACCTTATCTTTTGAGAAATAGTTAATGTTTGGCTTTATGTAGATACTTGTATATTTTTGGGTATGTATATTTCTAGTTGAGGGGTTCTCAATTTAGTTTTTGAATTTGAAGTTGAGTTTTTGTATGTTTTCTTTAACATCTTAATGATGGATGGATTGTGAGAATTCATACAAATATCTAGGCTATAATAAATAGAATGTTAAGTTTTTCAAAATATCTTGCACGCAAGTTTGTTTTTCCCAGTTGATTTTATATAGAAGTTATCCATGTTGTTTTGTTCTATAAAGTTTTTAATTATACATGAGTAATACAACAAAAGTCTAAAAACATTTTCAAATAATTATTATTACATTCCTTCAATAAATTTTATTATTTATATAATATAATTTTAAACTATAAATGTTTTATTATATTATTTAATTTAATAATTTAGGTATATATTTTTTTTGAATTATTACACAAAATTGCGGCACATTGTGCAGGTTCATATGTTAGTTATTTATAATTTACTCTTCCTTTAATTTATACTATGTAAAATCAAAGCAAATCTAATTACTTCTATGATTCATTATATAAAAATAGAATATTAATTTTTTATTTATAAGTGATATCAATTGAACATGCACATCGACTATTTTATGTCAAAATTGGATTCACAATGTAAGAACTCAAGCCTATATAAATTGACCTATCGAAATTCGAGTTTGCAAGAAATTCAATTGTTGATAATGAGAATTTAAATTCTATTAGTTTTAAAGTATGTTTTAGATGAGAAAAGTTGTCAAAAGCATTATAAAACTTGTTAATGAATCATACTTTGCTTAAATGATTTCTTATAATCACGAACTTTAAATCATTACTCAAAAATAATCTAAAACTTTAAAATTCTTCTAATCTAATCCTCAATTTTCAAAATTGTTTTACCATAATCTTCTGTTCAAAATATACATTAAGTTGCCAGTGACTAGGGTTCTTTTAGGATTAATTACTCTCAATAACCCTTAACTTTCTATCTATAATCAAAATAACAACGAAATTCTATTTAAAATACGTGGAGGTTAAGTCATTAACAATTAGAAGTACTTTTATCTTTTAGGATATTCTTCTTTTATAGTTTTATTTTCCCTTATGGGATTTTCCAACTTTTTCTTCTTTATTCTATCTCCCAAAACTCCAGATTTAACTCTAGCCAAAAAAATCTCCAAATCTCACTCTCATGCTTGGTTTCTCCAACCGTTCAATTTCATCTTTTGACTCTTAGAAAGTGAGAATGTGTTTTTGTTAAAAAAAATTTTTTTTGTTAATGGATTTACTTAGGCAGGTTGTTTTTGGAGTGGAAAGTGGGTCGGGCTTACTCTCGGCCAGACCTGCAAAAGACCCGTGAACCGCCTACCCCAAGCCTAGCCCACCTATGAGCCCGCATGGTCCCCATTCTTTGAGGCCCAGCTTGGATAGTCACTGGCTCGGACCAGGCATGGAACCGATCTAGGTATGACACAACCCGCTGCACAATGATCATTAACGACTATAATATTGTTTGAAATTTTTTAAAAAATATATTTACCAAAATGCCATCAACAGCTATATTCCTAAAAAAACTATAAATACCCCCTCCCACACCCTCAAAAATCCTCGCACATTCTTTTCCTCTTCTACTTCCAAACTCTACTATTTTAATTTTTGCAATTAAAAAAAGAAATTTGGAGTTGGTGATGAAATTTGGAGTTTCAGTCTTTAATCTTTCACAATTTCCAACTAATTCTTCTGAATTTCAAATCGGTTCTTTTCTACTACCTTCTAAGCTTTGAAATTTATAATTTTTGTTCTTTTTTTTTTTTTGTTCAATTTGAAGTTAATTTTGGTAATTTGTTACTTGCTTATTTATTTTTTAAATTTTATTTATTTGAATTGTTTTTGTATCCCTTACATGTTTGCTTTTATTTATCCTTATTGATTATTATTTGTTACTTGATTGCATATACTTTAATTATTTTCATTAATTCACATTATTTTTTTAAAAAAGAGAGTAGATCATGTTCTTCCTCCCACTATATTAATGTTGATGATAATGAGTTTGTTAGGGGTAATGAAGTTTGAGATAGTGATACATAATGTTTTTAGAATCGGATTGGAAAAGTTATTGGTTTATAGTTCAATAGTTCAATCGGAATTGAACTAGTTAATTTTAAAATTAAAAATTATTTATTTTATAAACAAAAATACATCAAAATAATATAATTTATTCCAAATTAATAGTATATATATTTATTGACTAATAATGAAAACCTATAAACATATATAAATGTACATTTCGGACGTATTCCCTCTATTTCGAAATAGATGAGAAATGATAAGGGTTAATAAAAGGAATTTTTTTATTACATGCACTCTAAAAGTATAAAAAGTTTTTGTTTTAAAACAAAATTCTCCATCCATGACTTTTCGGCTCAAGGTTTTACTCTCATCTTGCCCTACCGGCCATCTGCCTCCCTAAGCTACCGGAAGAGAAAATGGCGGATTTGTAGGAACACTGAATTTTGTCCCACCGACCTTGCTTTTCTTTATTCGCACCTTCTGAGCACTAGGCAACAGGTAATGCTTTATCCCAACGTTTCGTTCTTCAAGCTATGCGGCTTTGCTGTGCTCTATTTCTTTTTCGTCTCTAATGCTTCCATATTAAATAATGTTTCTCTAGGTAGAAAAATGAAAGTTTCAATTTGACGAAAGCAATAAGCTAAAATATGCAAAATCCACAATCAATAAATGAAAAAAATACTTTATTATTTGGTTTGCTGAGTTTAGTTTTTGGCTGTGGGTTTACATATGGTTTGACTTCTTGTCTTTCGGTTATTTGTCCCACATCAGAGAGTTTAGTATCCAAAACGTTTGGTTCCTTCTATATTTAGAAAAGGAAGTGCAACTCGGGAATCCTAACCCATCTCGTTAGGGGTTGAGGTGATCCGCTAATGAATGTCTTGTGACGGCAAGTCATGCTAGATAAAGTTTTTCATTTCAATCTAGTTGTCTAACTTTTTAATTTTTTCAATTTAACCCCAAACAGTTTACTGATTAGACTCAATCGGTTCAATCCTCAATTGTATGGTTTATCGGTTGAACAGGTCAGTTCATACCAATTCTTCATATTTAGAACAGTTTTCTCCAAAATCGATTTTTAGATATTAATCGGATAGTAAAAGGCAGCAATATGAGGTCCAATTGGTCAGATCAACTGATCCGATCTAGTCCAAAAAAAAAAATGGTGATACCTACTTTCCCGAACCCGAAGAAGTAGAGCCATTAGGTGAAAATGTTAATAAGGATGATGTAGAAGAAATGCCTAACCCCCACTAGTCGTCCGACTCGGCCCTCAACTATCTCAATGGCAAGTAAGACTAATGCAAAAAAATGATCACTAGTATAGAGTTTGTTTATCAAAATGATTGACAAAGCAACTTGTAAACTTTGTGGGAAGTCATATGCTCATAAAAGTAGGAGTGTGACGGCAACCTTGCCTAGGCATATGAGAAATGAACACATGGATTTTCATGCAAACTTGCTAGAATAACAACAAATTAAAGTAACGGGGGGAAAAGTAACCGGTAATTTTTGATTTGATAAAAAATATGCTAAGAAAAGACTTGCTAGGTGGGAAATTACACAAAATCTACCTTTGGGAATATTGGAAACGGATGATTTTGTACAAGCAATTTGTGAATGTTTACAACTGGCATTTCATAGGATTCCTGGATCTACACTTAGATGTGATATCTTTACATGCTATAAAAAATGAAAATTAATCTTCTTGAACAATTTAATGAATTAGTTACTACAAAATTTACTGTTACTTGTGATTCTTGGAAGGGTATAAATGTGTGGAATTATTTGTGTTTCACTTGTCATTTTATTGACCATGAATGGATTATTCAAAAAAGAATACTTACTTTTACACTATTTGATCCTCCTCACACCGGTATTGTTATTGCAAATCATATGTTATCTACTCATTGTGAATACAATATTTTGGAAATAATTTTTTGTATTTCTTTTGACAATACTAGAAATAACGATTCTTTGATTCCAATTATTAAGAATGTGATTCATTCCGTTTTAGATGGACAACTTTTTCATAATAGATGTGCTTGACATATGTTGAATTTAACTGTTAAAAGTGGATATCAATTTGTAGAACAAATGGTTACTATTTTTTGTAATATTGTTGTGTTTATGAAGGTTGTGTTAGAGGTGCATAATTTAAACATATGTGTAGAGAACAAGGTAAAAATTACAAAAATTTTAAGATGGATGTTAACACTAGATGGAACTCCACCTATGATATGATAGATAGTGTTCTACCTTATAAACACATATTAATGCAATATTGCAATAGTTCTGGATTTCAACCCATTGTAAGCGGTGATTATTTTGATAATGCTGCCATTGTCTCTTCTTTTTTGAAAAATTTTAAAGATGTTACACAATTACTTTCTGGTCAATATTATCCCACCACCCAACATATGATTCCTACTTGTCATACTTTTACCCAATTTAGGAACCATAGTACACATAATGGAAGGATAGAATTTATAGAAGAAAAATATTTGAAATATTATAAAGACATACCATTATTATATTGCATTACTTTTTGTATGGATTCATGATTTAAGATTTCAAGTTTTGAGATAAACGTCAACTGCTTGATAGCTTGTATCCCAGTTGTGAAGGAGACGAATTGTCATGGCAAGTTAAGGCGAAGAGACTAAAGACATAAGTGAAGGCAAATTTGGATGTATTATTTTCATCCTATCAAGATCAATGGAGCCACCAAGATAGGAGTAGTGCATCTCAAGAATGAAGGTTCGACACTTTGTCAATACTTTTGCACCTTAACAAAAGGTCTAGGGAGGAGGTTTGTTGTCATCGCCATCTTCAAGTAGCGGTTTGAGTGAGTTGTAATTTGTAACATTGCCGCTCAAGTGATAAGAAATGAAGACTCCGCTGGCAATTTTGACATTTTGGGATTTTGGAAATTAAATGAAGTTACTTATCCCACTTTGGCAAAATTAGCACGAGATGTTTTGATTCCACCCGTTTCTACCATGGTATCAAAAAGTGCCTTTAGTGAAAGTGGTCTAGTACTCAATGAGTATAGAAGTGTATTGGCACCCACTACATTGGAAGCTCTCATGTGTTCTTCCAATTGAATCAAAGCTGAAAGTAAGTCTTAAGGGATGGCTATGACTATTTTGTTGGCAAATGAAGAGGAAGAATGGGAATCTAATGGAGAAGAAGTTTCATCAAGTGATGTGTATAGCCATTAGTGTATTTTCATTGTAATTTGTTTAAGTGATTTTCAAGGAGGTTTAAATAAACATTAAACAAGTCCTCCTCCTAATCTTATGTATTTTTATTATTTGTTACTAATAAATTCGTGGTATTTTTTTTCCAATTTCCAAGTCTCTAATTCTAATGCATTTTACTAAACTCAACTTAAGTTACTTAGTTACATAAGTTTTTTTAAAAAATTAAACTTAAACTTTTAAAACTTTATATGTGAACAATTGGTTAAATATGTTGATTTTGGACCTTTAGAAATCATTTTAGAAAGAATTGGGAAAAAAAAAAAACGATGAAATGTCACTGACATCCGGCATCGGTCTTCCCTCCCTATTATAAATAAAAAACAAATTGCCTGTAAACCGTTCGGCCCCGTCATAGTACCAGCAGACCATTAGCCTGGGTAAGCCCCTAGGACAGTTTTCATGGTTCCCGACCCGCATCCCACCCCAGTCCAAGATGGCTTGTCTGGCCGAGCTCACCTATGACCAGCCCAATCGTTACTTCACCTCAATTGTTTTCAATTCTTCAAAACTAATTTTTGCCGAAAATTTATTTGGTCAAGAGTTGACCAACTCTCACTAATCCTAATTTTCAAATGGTTTTGAGAACTTAGCCGAAAAATAGAAAACTTGATAGAATTGTTTCAACTTCAATTGGTTTAACTATCAATACTCAGTGAGTTCATTTCTTGCTAAATTCTTTTTTACCTCATTTGTTGTCTCAAATGCTCGAAGTCTCTTCTTTTGCAATTTTATGTGTCATTGTCGATAGCAAATGGTGATTAGATTTGATTGCAATATCCGGTGAGTTTTGTGAGGAACCCTTTTGAGGTTGAGCTTGATTGTCTGAGGGTCTTTTCTTTTTGTTTCTCGTTCACTTACAGGTTTTTGCCCTATTAAAGGGTAATGAAAATCCTTAATATACTTTAGAAACTACAACAACATGATACTTTGGCCAGGTTTGTGCACTCACTTTTCCCCTTAACTCATGAGTTCACCAAAATACTCTGTTCATCTTGATGCAGATTTGACAATTTCGGCTATGGTCTCTTTGTGCAAACTTGAAGGGATGCGATTGGAACAACGACGACAACAATTTAAAGATAGGTTCATTAGGGTTTTAAATGTGTGAATGGTGATATTGTAGTTTTTTATATTTAATGTTATATGAGTGACTTTATTAAAAATAGTAAGGGTTTAAATGCCTTTTAAATATCTTTCTTGAAAATTCAGTTAAAATTTGAGCAATGAATTTTTAACAATTAAAATACTTTCCAAAAAAAATAGTTTAGATCCATTTTTAAGAAATTGCAAAATGAATGTTATCCAAATGCAGAAAATGGATTTTTGTTCTTTTGACTATAATTAATTAGATTTTTTGCATTATATAAGTCTCACTTGTGAACCACTAAGTCACACTGATATGGTAAATGTTGTATTTATTGTTTGGTTGAAGATATACAATGAGATAAAGTAAATAAATAAGGGAACCTCCTCTTCTTATATGTCACAATTTTCTACCCTCCACATTTGGATGGATTAGAGAATTACTTTATTCAAGATTACTTTATTAATATTTCTTTTTGTGGAAATTTTCAAAAATACCCAAAATTGAATAGGGTATTTAAAAAATATCCAATTTCTCAAATCATTTCAATAATGTCTAATTGGATAATTTATTTTCATTGAGTATCCAAATTGGTACGGATCTAGGTTTGAAAGGGTTGACCAATAGAAAAGACACCCATGCCCCTATGGAAGTTGAACGGCACATTTCCTTCCTTCTATGAGTCTGGGATGCAGCCCGTCCCTCAAACAAATAGAAAACTTAGAATTTAAAAAATTCTTAGCCGTTAAGTTAACAAGGTAGCAAGTCATCTTCTTCAACTCCACCGTCACCTACGCCTTCCGACATTGACCACAGGTAAGTTCTCTCCTTTTTTTTTTTTGGTTTCATTTAATATCTTTGTGTTTTCCCCTTCAATGATTGTTTAATTTCTTTGCTTTTGAAGTGATGGTGTTAATTAGAAATTTATGAGATTGTTGTAGTGTACATTGAACTGTTTTTTGTTTCAGTTGAACTCGAACAAACTGTTTGCTTCGTTTATTTTGATTTTTTTAGCTTCTTTTTGATGGATTTTGTTTATGATTGAGGAAATGTTGAGACCTTGGCTGTAAAATGGTTAATAAACAGTTGGGGAGGTTTGGAATGAGTTTGGATTAGAATTTCTGAGTTGAATTAGTGGAAGGTCGGGATAATCCCATCGAAAGTTGGGATAATCCCACTAAACGTCCGAATGATCTACTAAAGGTCAGGAGGATCTACTGAAGGTCAAATGAATACTTGGGAAAGTTAAGTTGGCCAAATCTTTCTCCGACCTTCAGTAGATCCTTCCGACTTTCGGTGGGATTATACTGACCTTCAGTAGGATTATCCTGACCTTCCACCAATTCACCTAGAAATGCTAACCCAAACCCATTCCAAACCTCCCCAACTATTTATTAAATTTTGCAGCCAAAGTCTCAACATTTCCTCAATCATAAACAAAATCCATCAACAATTATATATTATTATAGGTTTTTCTATAAAATAATATATTTTATGATTTAAATAATATTTGAATGCGATAACAAATGTTTTGGAGCTTCTTTTATTTATTGTACCTAAGAATAAGTAAAGCTTAGTTTAATATGCTTGTTAATCTAGCGAATTATTTATTTATTTTTTCATATTTGCAAAGATATGGAGAATGTTAGTGGGAGATGGTCTTTCAAGTATAGTCGTGTTACCCGGTAAGACTATGAGTTGTCATTGTAAGTATTTGTGGATAGCAAAGGTAGTTGACTTGGTCAAGTGCCACGAGGTAGAGGAGCGATTCAGGATTGGTCCATTCGGACACATGTTGGAGCTGCCTCGATATGCCGGACGTTTTTATGCCCGTGCTGCAGCTTATGTACTTAGACGGGAGGTTCACTTCCTCGATGCTCGCCCCGATGAGATGTGGTTCCACATCGGAGGTAGACTACATCGATTAGGGCCTCATGAGTATGCCTTGATCACCGGACTTCGATTTGGCCCGGTGGATGAGCGGATTATAAGGCGGCAGTTGTTGAGGCACGCTGCACATGATAGATTATTGGGGCCCATTCCACTGAACCTAACACAGGTCCTTGCCATTTTTAGCTCGATGGATGTTGGATCGTTGGAGCAGGATGATGTCCTCAGGCTTGCTTATGGCATCATTATCGGACATTGGTTGTTAACACGCGAATCTTCAGCAGTCATTCCATATTATGTGTGGTCCATCCTTGAGGATTTACCAGCAGTTGAGGTATTTCCTTAAGGCACCATGGGATAGAGCATGACACAGTATGAATTCCAACAGGCCATCGCTGACGCGTCTAGGGCGACGAAGAGGCATTTATATGGTAGTGCCTGGGTGATACTGGTATGACTTCAAATCTACCATTTTTTGTGAATTATTACGATTTATATTTACCTTTTGGTCTTTATTGATGTTTTTTCTTTCAATTCAGTGATGAATGTATGCCCACTTCCCGGTCCCACGGCTGTATTTGTGCTCTAATGCTCTTGTCGGAGCTTCTAGACCTGGCACTACACAACACCTGAGGTGACTTCTTTTCCAAAGGTTGATTTGCTCTAGATCTAGAGTACAGTGGCATCATATATTAGATAGGGTAAGTAATCAACCTTTCCACCTGTGTGTTTTTTTTAATTAAAGTTTAAAAAATCGAATGTTCAATACACTAAATCACAATGTTCACAAGCATCTGCTTCATCACCATACATCGAGCTACATGAGCAGGAGCGGCGGATGCTCTATTGGATTGATTTTGACGACCTCCAGTATATTCCACCTGTTTGTTGGGGGGCTTCGAAGCCCAACTCATTCTAGCAGGTCGTTCGACAGCAGCCACCCCTCTGTGTGATTATAGAGGTTGGTCTAAGGATAGTTGAATTAGTAAATTGTAAATTAAATAGAGATGATTTATTATGTGTTTTATATCTGTTTTATTTTTAGTCACCTGCCTTGAGAGCTAGGGAAGTCGAGATCCCAGGGGATGAGGAGGACGAGGAGGAGCATGTCGAGGAGCGACATTCATCCCCTGTGAGATCTGAGGGTCATTAGGGGGATGAGGACCGCCACCAGGTATGAATCTCTTCATGTTTGTTAAAATTAAGCATTCAATTCAATATGTATATTTATTATGTTTAAAATTATAGCACACTCTTGAGAGCGTTGAGAAGCCCTGTCATTCTACTCCTACCGACGACGATATGATGACCCAACTCAGGACTCTATTGGGAGATTTTGAGGAGCGGCTCCATGCCCAAGTTAGCAAGCATGTTGATGCCCGCTTTGTGGAGCTGCATAAGTGGGCGAGAGGTTAGTTGGAGCAGCAAGAGCACGCGGCCCTGGCTCGGCACACGGCTATCCTTCAATGACTGGATGAGCTAGAGCATCGACAGAGCAGGAGGCAGCAAGGTGGTTAGAGATCTCCTCCTTCACATCAGGTTACTATGTGCTGTGCAATTTGAATTAATTAGCTATTGGCATTGAAATTAATAGTATTTATTTTCCTTGAAACTAGCACGAGCAGTGGATTGGTCCTGGACTTGATGTAGTCCCACCTGCTCCATTCGAGGTGGCAGATCCACCTGCTCCATTCGATTTCCGGATGACTAACCAGGTTAGTTAAAATACATTTCCGTGTTTTTGATTATTTCATACTTAAACTGATTTACGTAGTTAATTAATTTATTTTAAATAACAGGTGGAGAAGGATGTCCACGAGAGGGAGGTGGCAGATCCTCCTGCTCCAGTCGAGGTTCGGATGACTGTCCTGGTTAGTTTAAACATTTAAGTGTTTTTGAATATTTCATATGTGTTTCGATTTTCATTGTTAGATAGTTTATTTTAAATAGCAGGCGGAGGGGGATGCCATTGAGAGGGAGGGTACACCCGTTCCATCTAGGAGTGTTCTATTCGACGCTGTTGTTCAAGTTAGACATGACTTAATCAGACAAGTTAATTAGTTTTATTTTTTAATTTCAAATTTAAATGTCATGTTCAAGTGTCTTTAATTTAATTTCTTTATGTTCTAATAATTGGATTTTAATTTATTTTAGGAGGGAGGACGTGCTATTCGGATCAAGGTCCGGGCTGCAAGCCTCATATCTCTGTTCACGGACCCATCTCATCATATAGAGTCTGGGGATCCAAAGAAAAAGCCTACAACAAATAAAGGGAGAGAGGCAGTTCCGACAGGGATGCCTGGGGAGGGCTCCGTGTTTCTTGGAGTCTACAGTAGCCATACCCAAAGCCGCTTGGATAGTTTCTGCTATTCAGGGGAATCGAAGAGGTATTTACATGCATTCTGTTAATACAATTTAGCTGTCTCTTCATAATTAAGTTATTGTGCTGTTTTTAGTATGTGGGAGTAATTATTAATATTTCCTAACATTTGTGGGTTTTTTTTTTTTTGTGGCAGCCGCTTGATGGGGGGATTCCAGTCCTATGACGGGAACTTTTTGAGAGTCGTTCGAAATTGCACTCAAGAGCTGGAGGACCCTCATGTCAATCAATTGATCAGAGGGCTCCGATGGGCAGCTACATGGCATTCGGCTGCCTACCTTATGACGGGGAGATTTGCCATTGTCCCACCTTATCTCTACATAAGTATTTTGTTTAATTTGCCCCCAGGGGCATAGGCGAGTTGGTAAGGCTGACGTGACGTTTGGTTAACTCCAACGACAGGCGGGGGTTCGAAA
>JAOXNR010054729.1:0-12070 GCA_028571225.1 Parsonsia alboflavescens | reverse complement strand
AGGGGGCCGGGGGGGGGGGGGGGGGGTTAAGGACTCATATGAACGAAGTAAAAAAAAATTTGGGATGAAATAATGAATTTTCTCTATTTTTAATATGACCTATTTATTAAAATAGTTATGTACAGAGTGTATTAATGCACTCCATATATATATATATATATATATACAAACCATGAAATGCTATGAAGCTCAAATTATGGAGTACTTCTGTTAAGTTTCTAATAGTTGACTATTAAGTCAACTTTCAAAAATAAATAAATAAATAAAATCTTCTATAATTTTTTTTTTTGAAAATATAATTTATAAATTATACCCTTAAAATATAAAGTAAATCCTGGGGATACTTGATAAAATTTTATTTTATTCTTTTCTAAATCAAAAAAATAGTTGACTTAACTGTTACCTGTTAAAGACTTAACGGAAATACTTCATAATTTGAACTCTGTAGCACTTCATAGCATTTTTAACAAGAGTATTTTTAAAAATTATAAAAATAAAATAAATGTTTTAAAATAATGTATATTTAGGAAATATAATGAAAAAATATAATATGAATAGTGAATACATTGAACATATATAAATAAATTTATAATTTGGGGAATCACTAAACAATCTAATTATGCTAATATATGGAGGGGGGGGGGGGGGGGGATTTTGTTGAATTGGTAATGGTAACTCAAGTTTTTTAGCTAATCTCAAACAGGTCTATTTCAAATCTTATTTAAGTTCTTATTGACCATTTTAGGTGAATTATTATTATTATTATTAGAGCTAAAAAAAAATTAAAAGGAAATAAAGCAACAAACATGTGCACACGATTCTAATAGCATAACTTATATCTTAATTAACTTTAAAAAATATTTTTTTTTAAAATCCACATTAATGTTTCAAATGTTCCCCAAGCATTGTGCTTGTCAGAAACTGCTCCAGAGACAGAAAGGAAAGAGTTGTATCTTCTTGAGTGGTTTTGACATGAACCTTAAGAGCCATGAAACCAAGCACTTTATGCTTCAGACTCCGATGACGATGGCTGCTTTGAATATACCATCCAGTCTGTGACAGCCTCCAATGTATCACCGTCTGCCCTGTGGTGCTTGAAGACGTAATTTTGCAAATCAGACCAGGTGAAGTTTGGATACTTCCTTGGCCCTTCCCTACTAATCAGAGGTTTCACCACTTTGTCATTTTTGGAGTTCATGAAAAACATAAAATATATCCTATCTTGAACCTTGTTCACTGACACCCTATGCGGACAACTCTTATATATTCCATTTGTTAATGAATGCATATAATTAATACATAAATTTTCAATAACAGACTAAACCTGTGAATGTATAATAACACAATAATGGACAGGAATATAAGTCGAACACGAAATCTTTACTCTGTTTCCTTGTTGAATTTCACCTACTCTAAAATACTTAAATTGATATAGAGAGAGATTGAATTTATACACTTAACAAAATGAACCCCAAAAAGAAAAACCAATTGAGTTAGTATAACCTTTAAATATGATGTGTTAAATTATTGCATCTAATAAAATATTTATAATAATTAATGAACCATACTGAGAAAGTGTCACCAATGTTGATGACAAGAACATCATCTCTAGGTTGAACTGATTTCCATTCGTTATCCACTAACACTTCCAAACCTCCAATTTGATCTTGATACAGGAGAGTCAAAGAAGTCAGGTCATGATGTGATCCAACACCCAGAGTCAAATCCGGTTCTGGACAAACCGGGTAGCAATTTACTATTATGGTAGCCTGCCCATCCTATCCATCAGTGTAGAACTCTTTCAAGTGGTTGGGACAAACTGATTCCTATAATCTTAACTATAAAAAAAAATTAGATAATTTCTTCGTAGCCTCACCGCATTGTTGGAATACCCTCCTCAAAACAAAACAAAGTAATTCATTAATATTTGAATAAGGATTAAAAATTGAATAAATTTCTAATTAATTTGATTAATTATCCTATCTCTTCAAATTCTGGACCAAATTTTGATTGGAAAAAAATTGACCACGACATCATCAAAACTGACATAAGAAAAGTAAAATGTAACAATTTCCTTCCATGGCAATTTTGAGGAATATCGTTGGTTATGTGCAAGGGAATAGCCCCAAAAGGAATCACTCTATTGTTGACCCTTTAGCTTTTCAACAACGAGGAGAAGAAAGAAATCCTTTGCATGATCATGAACCTTTTTCATGAGTTCAGGATCTACTCCGTGATTGATCACTTGGAAGAATCCATGCTTAACAAGACTCTCTTATCAGGTTCGCAGCACCCAAAGTTGCCTCTTTGTCACCTTTGAAGAACCTTTCAAGATCAATCACAGATACTTTTAGTTCTCTTTTGGCAGGCATGATATCATTCTCAGGTCAAAAGTATTGGTTAGGAATGTTGTCACCTTCAGATTTTTTATTTGCAAAAGCAGATCGAAATTTCTGATTCTTGAAAGGATTTTCCAAGCTAGATCCCACAGAGATAGCTGAGTTCAAAGCCATTGTCACAGAACCTATATAGAAGAATATTTTAAAAATAGGAGTATTAGACAAAAGAAATTAAAGAGAAATTGGAAAAAAGAAAAAAAAAACTATTACATGAACAACACTAAGAAGAAGAAGAAGTAGAAAAAGATACTAATGAAAATTATTGCAAAAGTAGAGAATTGCACACAATCACATAAATGCTACAAAGATGAGAGACTTGCGTGTTCTTTGAGTTTTAGACCTATGTATTTATAGGGGGAAAGAGTGGGGGATTTGGGCATTGGTTTGAAAATATGCATATCTTATTCATTTTTCTTTCTTTTTTATGCATTTTCAATATTAGGAAAGTCGGTATAATAGAAATGACAAATTATTTGATACAAGGAAATTATATGGTGAACCATGGTTGCGCTAGACCACAGGGTGGACCAATAAGTATGGACCTAGTCATATAAAAATCTTAAGAAAAAAAAAAAACATTGCAATAATTAATTATTTTGTATTATAAATTAGGAACATAATACCAACATAATATGGTCATATAAGAATTTTTAAAATCAGAATTTTCAACGTCATTCTCCTGAGTTACTTATATTAATTGCACATATTGCCAAAGGTACAATAAACTGCACAGGTAATATCACTGTGGACCTGTTAACAAATAAGAATTTTCTAAATTATCTTTTTTCCATCCGTTATAAAGGGTTGTTCTTGGGACTTGGGCAGTACTTATGATATTATTTATATTTATATTCTAAATTTTTTAAAATAATTACTACTTTAATATTTACTTATTAACATAGTAATTGAAATTTTTATTTCTAATATCTAAGTTTTAAAATATATTGTTCTAAATTAAATGTTATATAATTTCTTATTGTTGATTTTTTTTTATTTTATAGAAGACTTGCATTTTTAAAATTAGGAAAGTTAGTATGCCAATTGGAATGATACATTATTTAAAATAGGTAAATTTTATTGTCGATCAAGATTATGTTACATCACGGGATGGATCATATGAACCGAATCATATCAAAATATTTTACAAATAAAAATATTGAAATAATTACTTGTTAACCGCATTCGTTATCCTCTTGACCTATTTTTCTAGTCTACACATGAATAATACATAATATTAATTTCAATTGTAAGACGACAATGAGTTAGGAACATAGTATCCTTGTGAATGTGGTCATATAAGAATTTTAGAATTTGCAAGTCATCTTCCTAACTTTCTAAATTACTAATAGTATAATGAATTGCTGGCACAATATCTCTATGGACCTCTTAGTCAAATAAGAACTTTCTAAATTAGTCTTTTTCCATCTATTATAAAGGTTTTTTCATTGGGACTTGGATAGTGCTTAAGATATTATTTATATTTATAAATTAATTTTTGAATATTATTTATTACTTTAATATTTACTAATTAATTGATAATCGAAATTTTTATTTTTAATATTTGAATTTTAAAATAGGGAAAATAATGAAAAGTGCATATAAATTATTTACTTTTTTTCATCTATTTATATACATAATGAATTTACGTGTTTTTATTTCTATCCCACCACCCCATCTCACGATGAAATTAGGCCATTTTGTCTCATGTGAGAGACATGTACTTATTGTTCAAAGGCAAAATAATATTTCTAAATCTATTCTTACATGCAAAAAAAAAAAAAAAAAAAACACCCATCCTTGTATGTAAAGGTTATAGAATTTGGTGGAAATTTCATTTGGGAATAGACTTAACAGGACTATTTTGTCCTCGAACAATAAACACATGTCTCTCACGTGAGAGAAAGTGACCTGATTTCGTTTTGGGATGCGGTGGTGGAGTAAAAATAAAGAAACATAATTATATATATAAATATATGCAAACAAAGTTTACACATATTATGAGTGAATCGTAAATAGTTGATGTACATTTCTCGGTATTTGCCCTTTAAAATATATTGTTTTAAATTAAATTACCATAATTTTTTGTTTTGATTCTTTTTCATATATAGAGATGCATTTTCAAAACTAAGAAAGTTGGAATGACACATTATTATTATTATTATTATTATTATTATTATTATAATATATATATATATTTATACACGGATTTGTTAAGGTGCGCTCCGGAGCTCGCCTTAATGCTCGCTCCAACCGTTACCGTAACGAAATTTTTGCTCCACTTGGTTGGCTGCATGAGCACTGTAGCAAAAATTCCCTTTCTATTTCTGGGTGGAATTTTTCTTGATTTCTCTAATCTGGGTCTGGATTTGTTTTGGCTCCAACTAAGCTTTTGCCGTGTTTTCCTAGCTTCTGAGTTTAAAATCGGTGCTGGTTTTACTATTCTTTTCTGGTTTTTTTAAATTTTTCTTAAGAGAGGAGTTTGATGTTGTGCCCAAATTCTCGCTTTCTCTCTCTCTCTCTCTCTTTGTACGCATGTATTTCTTTTTGTGGATTTCAACTGGATCGAGTGCTTGTTCAAAGTTTCAAAAATGAAGCTTTTAATTTAACGATCCAATCTACCTTGGTTTTCGTTTGAGTTCTGAAAAGTCAAAGTTTTTGAAAGACTTGTGAGTCTTTGCTGGTTGTACTTGGAAAGGAAACAAATCTGGTCTTTGGTGACGTCAGAGAATAGAATGAATCTATCTCTTCTAGTCAGAGAAGAGAATGAATTTGATTCAGAATGAGGGTTGGTAGATGTCTTAGAAGTTTTTTGTTCTCTCAATTTTTTTTTTTTTTTTAAATTGAATCTAGGGACCAAAACAACTAGGCTTGGCAATGGTACCTATTTACCTGGACCCGGATTTGGTACAGACCCGTGTAGCTTGGGTCTGGTACCATCTTCTTTAGACCCAGATCCAGACCCAAAAGTACTATTACAAACGAACCCAAATCTAGGATTTATCATTTCGGGTTCGTTCCCGAATATATATATATATATATATATATATATTAAAATATGTCTATAATATATATAATTACATATCCCTTATTAATAACCATCTTCTTTACATTTAATCCAACGGTAAGATCTCAATCCTTCTCTTATTAGTTATCCAAAACTGAATCCATGAAGAATGCAGCTATGGTGGCCCATCAGTTTTGGATCTCAACCCTCATATTGTTTCCCCCAATTTTACAGATTCGTTCTCTCACATTTTCAAGCCGCCTCTCTAGCTCTTCTACTGTGGGTCATCACTGTCGCTACCACTGCTACTGCTGAAGTCGATGGTTGCTGCTATTGAAGTCTCCGGTTGCCACTGCTATTAAATTCAATTGGTGCCACTATTGCTTCGCAAATCGCCGACTGCCGATGTTGCTGCTTAGCAAATCGCTAACTGCCGATGCTACTACTGCTACTGCTGCACAAGTTACAGCTTTGCTGCTGCCGTTGGGCTGCTTAAATTGTTGCTTCCATCATAGTTGCATTCTTCTTCTTGCAATCATAGTTTTTATTCATTTTCGGATTTAAGGTTGTGTCATTGTCACAGTTGTATTGTTTTTCCTGTTTTGTCATTGTTTTCAATTTTTATTGCCCTTTTTCGAGAACTAAAAGGGAGAAGACTCAATTTTTATTGATTTTCTGAGAACTAATAGGTAGAAGAAATCTTGTGTTGCAATTTTTTTTATTTGTTTTTTTTCAATAATTCGGTAGGGTATACCTGGCCAGGAAACCAAACTTGTTTTTTCATTACCCATCGGGTATACAGACAGCTCCAGGTATACGAAATTCTTAATGGTCTGGGTCCGAAAGCATGTGTTTCATGCTCGTTTGGACCCATTTACAAGCCTAAAAACAACATCATTTCATTTTAATCGTTAAGAATTCTGTTTTGACGCTATTGGATTTTGGTGCGACTTCACACTTCAAAGTATTCATGTATATATTGATGGTAAATGAAGTCAAACTTTCAGATAATTCTACAACTAGAAGGGTCTAGAAATACAGCTGGAAGGGTTTAGAAATACAACTGTAATTTTACAGCTGAAAAGGTCTAGGGAACTAAGCCGTGATCCTATTTAATGCTAATAAAACAGTTTGCAAATATGGTGAAAAAAAAGGGAGAGAGAAGGAGATTTCCTTGTATTCTTTGGCTTTTTTTGTAAAAGAAGGTTTTTTTTTCAAAGGTATTCCCCTGTCCAAAAATTTCTACTTTTTTGTCTTGAGTGTAAGTGTGTGACCTGATTAATCCACAACAACTGGTATCAGAGCTTTTTTTTGTTGTGGATTGATCAGCTGTTCTTTTGGGCAAAGTGTTTGTTCAAGTCTTGAGGAAACTAGAAGGAAAACAGGTTGCAGAAATGGAGTACTTGCAGACTACAGACAGATTAATAGGAATTGGAAAATGGGGGAATTGAAAGACTCACTCTAATGGAGGATATCTTATTCTCTAAGGATTGTGACATTGCTTTTAAATCCAAGGAGGAAGCACAAGTTGAGTTAAAGATGTCGGATAATAATTGGAACAAAAGGTATCCTGATGAAGAATGGAACAAGCTCAACAGGAAGGCTCTCACCACCATAAGTCCCTGCTTAAGCAATGGCATGCTCCAGACTCATCGAGGAATCACAGAAGCACATGTTCTTTGGAAAACTCTAAATGAGAGGTATGACCAGCCAACTGGAATGAACAAGGACTACACCATTAACAAAGTCTTTAAAATCAAGATGAAAGAAGGAACAGCAATACAAAGTCATCTTGATAAAATGAGCAGTTTGTTTGCTCAGATTGATGATTTAGGGGTAACATTTGAAGAGGACCTTAGAGTAATTGCTTTTCTAAGCTCTCTGCCAAACTCATGGGAAACAATTAGAACTACTCTAACTACAGCATCAAAGTCTCTACCATCCCTTAATACCGTTGTCCCTACACTACTAGATGCTACAAAAACAAGAGTTGTTGACTCCAAAAATGCCGGTGAGGCATTAGCAGTGCAAAAAAGTTGTTCTTTGTCCAAAGGAAAAGAACATGGACAAAGTGGATGACGAGGAAGTCTGTGAATAGAGACATTTAATGCTGGTACTGCAAGAAGAAGGGTCACTTGCTTAAAGATTGCTATCTGCTTAAGAGAAAACAAAAACAACGAAATGAAGGTAGAAGCAGTAAAGGTCTTCAAAAACAAGAGCGTGAAAGCACTCAAGCCTCATTTTCGGATGGAGAAATGGAGGTTGTGCTGACTACAAGTGACAACCAGGTTAACTTCTCTCAGTATTCAGATCCTGATATTTGGATTCTAAACTCCGTTGCTTCATTTCATGCATGTCCAGATGCCTCTACTTTCTTGACATATTCTAAGGTCTCAAATCAATATGTGCACCTTGGTGATGATACAACATACGAAATCAAATGAGTTGGATCTATTTCCTTACAAGGAAAGGATGGCAGGAAATTGCTTTTGCAAGAAGTATGCCATATACAACAGCTTGCGAAAAATCTAATTTCTGTAGATCAACTTGACTCTACTGGCTGTTTCGTATCCTTTGGAGCTGCAAGTTGGAAAGTAATTCAAGGAACACTGGTGTTGGCACATGGGCAGAAAGAATGGAGCATGTACGTCTTGAATGCTACAGCAGTGAGAGGTAATATTGCAATTACTAAAACTGAAAAACTTCAGTCTTTGGCACAAAAGACTAGGGCATTTGAATGAAACTGGTATGAGGGCTCTTATCTATGACAATTTACTACCAAAGCTTGATCAGTTTTCATTAGAATTCTGTAAAGATTGTGCAATGACAAAGTCAAAGCATGTGAATTTTAAGAAGCATCTTTCTAAAAAAAGTGAGATGAAACTTGAAGTTGTTTATTCAGATGTTGTCGGATCCATTTCTGTTACCTCTTTGAATGGTGCTTCGTATTGGGTTACTTTCATTGATGACTTCAGTCGAAAGATATCGTTGTATCCTATTTCATCAAAAGATCAAGTCTTTGAGAAATTCCTACATTTCAAGGCTCGTGTGGAAAATGAATCTAGTTGCTCTATCAAACACTTTGTGACTGATAATGGAGGAGAATACACCTCCAATAAGTTTGAAAACTTCTGCAGGGATCAAGGAATTATTCATACTAAGACACCACCATATACTCCTCAAAATAATGGGGTAGCTGAACGCTACAAGCTGACTGTCCTTGAGCGACTGCGATCTCTATTACAACCTCATAGAGTTCTCAAAAGGAAAATTCCAAAATATATGTGGAGTGGGAGAGCTCTATCACTCACCCACTTGAAGGTGTTCTGTTGTGAAGCCTATGTGCATCAACAAAATGCAGGAAAATTGGATGATCGAGCACGAAGATGCATGTTTCTAGGATATGGGAGTGACAACCTTCGATATAGGTTGTGAGATGCTCAAGTTAGAAAGGTGATCAAATCACGAGATGTAATTTTCAATGAAGAATGGATGTTTTACAAGAATGAAGAAAAGGTTCAAAAGGATGATAAACCCTTTTGTTGATATTCGTCAATATCATCCCAAAGCACTAGATGAAGACAAAGATGATGATAAACTGAACATTGATGATCATAATGAAGAAAGCACCCATGATGAAGATGGAGGCAAAGTTGAGGATTTCAATGACCAACCACATGGTCTTTCAAGTCAAGAAGATGATGTTATTGTTCCTTCTCATTTTGTTAGACAATCTACTCGAGTATCAAGGCCACCACTTAGATATTCTCCATCACTGCATTACATTGTATACTCTGATAAAGGAGAACCAAAGTTATTCCAGGAAGCTATCACTTCTCCTAATGCTGATAAATGGAAAGTAGCAGTGAAAGAAGAATTGGATGCTCTGAAACACAGCAATACTTGGAGTTACTTCCTTTGCCTAATGGGAAGCGAGTATTAACTAGCAAATGGGTGCATAGAATTAAGGAAGAAGCAAATGGAGACAAGCGCTACAAAGCAAGACTCGTTGTGAAAGGCTTTGGACAAAAGCCTGGAATTGACTTTACAGATATATTCTCTCCAATTGTAAAGCATTTCTCTATTCGGATTATCTTAGCTTTGGTTGCAAAGCCGAATCATGAATTGGAGCAGCTAGACATCAAAACAGCCTTTTTACATGGAGATTTGGAGAAGGAAATATATATGAGACTGTCGGACGAGTGCTCTACTAAAGATAAAAATCTGGTTTGTAGATTAAAGAGAAGTCTATATAGGCTAAAACAGGACCCTAAACAGTGGTACAAGAAATTCGACAGCTTCATGCAAAGAAAGAACTACAAGTCATGTGATGATGATCATTGTGTATATTTGCAAACAGATTCTTTAGGCAAGATCACTATTTTGTTGATGTTCGTTGATGATATGCTTGTTGCAGGCAATGATGTTCAGGAGATTCAGAGTTTAAAAAGGGACATGGCCAAGTGTTTTGCTACAAAAGACTTGGGCCCTGTTAAACAGATCCTTGGAATGACAATTTCAAGGGAGCGGTCTCGCGGAAGGCTATGGTTAAGCCAATCTGATTATATTGGCAAAGTATTAAAACACTTGAATATGAATGAGTGCATTCCTGTAAACACTCCCCTTGCTGGTCACTTTCAGTTATCTTCAAAGGACTATCCCAAATCCAAGGAGGATTGTTAGAAAATGGAGAAATTTCCATACAAATTTGCTATTGGGAGCTTCATGTACGCTATGTCTACACAAGACCAGACATCTCTTATGCAGTGGGAGTTGTTTCACGGTTTATGAGTAATCCTGGACCTAAACACTAGGAGGCAATAAAATGGATCTTGTGCTATCTCAAAGGGACACAAAATTACTATCTAGGTTTTGGTCATGATAACGTTGAAGTAGTTGGTTATGCAGATGCAAAATATGCAGCCTGTAAAAATAGTAGAAAGTCTACTATGGGATACATGTTTTTGGTTGGAGGAATGCCTATGAGCTGGATGTCTTGATTGCAAAGGAACGTTGCTTTGTCAACCACAGAATCTCAATATATAGCATTCACAGAAGCTGCGAAGGAAATGATATGGATCAAACGCATGCTCAGACGGCTTGGATTGAAGCAGTCACAATATTTGATTTATTGTGATAGCCAAAGTGCCATTCACTTGGTGAAGAACGCTGCTTATCATGATCGAACAAAGCATATCAACGTTCGCTATTATTTTATAAGGGAAGCTCTAGAAGAAAAGAAGTTTGATATTCGCAAGTTTCATACACAAGTCAATCTTGCAGATTTCTTAATAAAGGCAGTGGCGGGAACCAAGTACTACTAGACCACTTACAAGATACACTTGAAGACTTGACTGTGAAAACCTACTGTGGATTTCAGTAGGTGTGATGGAAGTTGCGAAGTTTGACGTCAAGTGGGAGAATGATGGTAAGTGAAGTCAAACTTACAACCGTAATTCTACAACTAGAAGGTTTAGAAATACAGATGGAAGGGTTTAGAAATACAGTTGCAATTTTACAGCGAAGGTTCTAGGAAACTGAGCCTTGAGCCTATTTAAGGCTGCTAAGAGAGTTTGCAGATGTGGTGATAAAAAAAGGAGAGAGAGGGAGAACTCAGAGTATTCTTTGGTTTTTTTTTGTAAAAGAAAGGTTTTTTTTCCAAAGGTATTCCCCTATTCAGAAATTTCTACTTTTCTATCTTGAGTGTGAATGTGTGACCTGCTCAATCCACAACATAAATATATATATATGTATGTATATATATATATATATACATATTATTGTTGATCAAGATTACGCTTCATCACAAGATAGACCATGTGAACTTAAACATATCAAAATCTTCTACAAATAAAAAAAAAGAAATAATTACTTATTATGTGTTTAAAATTTAGCCGCATTTGTCACCTTGACCTTTTTTATTTATTTATTTATCTAGTGGTGTCCGAACTAATTCTCAAGCACCTCGACTATCTGCTAGGATATGCAATTCACTAAGACTAGAATATATACAGTAAGACTAAATCAAACACATAAATAATAGACAATATTAGTTGTTCATTTGTCTACAATAAGTTAGGGACGTGATATCAACATAAACATGGTCATATAAGAATTTTCAACATTATCTTCCTGACTTATTTTATAGTGCGGGTGAGTAATGCAACTATTAATTACACTCTTCAAAGAGTGCAATAAATTACACACAAAATATTTTTTAAGGCCTCTTAGTCAAATATGAATCTTTTAAATTAGATTTTTTTTTCTCATACATTTCAAAGGATTAATTGTTTGATGTAGAAAAATTTTTTTAAGAAGAAATTTTGTAGGTTTGGGAGGGTTAAATTGGCATGATTCCAACTGACCAAAATAAGTATTTTTCCAGAACATGTTGGCAATGTTTTGTGGACCGGACCGGACCGGCCGGTCCAACCGGTCAAACCAGGAACCGGCCAGTTGACCGGTCCGATTCAAGGGAAAAAACCTGTTTTTTTAAAAATCGATGGAATTTTTTCAAACCAGTGAAAACCGGCCGGTTCAACTGATGAACCAGTGAACCGGCCAGTTTGGTATTGAATCGGCCGATTTTTATTCTAAAAATTTTTGGGACTAAATTGATAAAATTAAAAACTTAATACACTAAATTGAAAAATAAACAAAATCAATT